>CM071871.1:39626940-39646397 GCA_036759665.1 Gynandropsis gynandra | reverse complement strand
TATAGGCTTACAAGGATAGATGAAGAGACAAAACAATGTAGATAAATAGATAGAATTGTCATAATCACATAGGATTAATGATGGACAAAATACGAAGAGTTTAGAATCTCAAAAGACATTCAGATAATAATTATTTCATAATAATTATATATATTTTTAAGGACAATCCCATATTTTTTTTAAGTCTTTTATTTTAGGTATATTTTTAAAAAATTTTATAATAACTTTTGAAGTTGTCCAAAATAATAACAAGTAAATAAATTATATTTTGACGTATTTATTCATAATTTTTTTTATATTTTATAATAATTTATTAACTACCATATTAAGTTCAAAAATAATATATGAAATTTTTAAATTATTTGTAAATTAATTTACATAGACAAACATCGTTAAAAATTATAAATAATTTTAAAATTTCATATATCATTTTTAATATAAATTGTTAGTTTTAGAATAATGTTAATTTATTTATTATTATGAAATAATAAATAAATTAATAAATAAATATGTAGAAAATATTACTTAAACATATATATGAACTGAATAAGTTTAAGAATTATTAGTAGATTTATCTTTATAAGTAAAACATTCATTTAATTTATCTTTTAACTTTTTACATAATTATTTTATTGTTTGAAATTTTTAAATGTTACCTATTTTTCATTCGTTAAGATATTTCATTTAAATTATTAAATCAATTAAATTTAAATTTTTATTTTCAAATTATTTTAATCTAATTTCAGTTATGTTGATCCCATTCAATCTATCAATTTAAAAAAATCAAATTCATTTTAAAGGAATTGATGACATAATAATTGTAATCTCCAACCTGTGCATGAAATTATAACTAAAAGTTGGTGGATGAATAAATTAATGTAATATTTTAAATGATAATAAGATTAAAGTATAATATTTTAGAGAATAATAAACATTTGTTTGTTTTAGGCATGCATTAAAAGAATTAAATAAAAATGATTTAAAATATTTAAATGAAAATAAATTATACAAATTTTATATAAGACATTTTTCCTAAATTTTTTAAGGTTAACTTTGATTTAATAATCTTTAAATTTTCTTTTGCCAAAATATTGTATAACAAACTATAAAAAATATATTACAATTATGGTTATTTATTTCTAACTTGGGTTTAAATATCCTAAATTTTTCATTATATTTAAATATTATATATAAATGGTAAAATTGGTAAAATTTCTGATTAAATTTTCTTGTTATTTAATTCTAATTTTAGTTTAACAATCTTAAATTTTTCATTGTACTGAAATATTATAAAAAGAGTAAAATATATTAAAATTATGATTAATTTTTATAATTTAATTATATATTTTGTTTATGCTATTTTTTATTTTAAAATAATTCTTCATCTAATTATCTTCGTTGATGGATATAAATTAAATTTTATTTTGTCAGTTAAGTTTATATCTCAAAGATATTAATATTTGAATATATTTAAATATTTTAAATTTCAAATCGGAAGAAAATGACCTATACTTTTCTTACAAAAATGTGCATATTAAAATATACAATGAAGTAGTTATAATTATTTGATCTAAAATATTTGAACCGGTAAATGAAATATATAAATATTTCACCCCTCCAAATTGAAAAAGATGTTTGATAATAATTTTAAAAATGGTAATTAAAATTAAAAAAAAAGATATTTCATTTGGGCCGAATCAGTTAGATAGGCCCATTAAGTCTTAAAGTAATAGGCTTTTCACAATTTGGACTATTTTTTAGACGAGAAAATATGTTCCATCGTATGAAATAAATAAAATCGCTAATACTCTTTTTATTCAATATCAATATAATGATATTTAGTTATCATAGTTCTTTTCACCAATATTTCTTTGTAAATCTTCTTCAATATACATAATATTGAGTTATTTGGAAATCATTTTTCTAAAGGGCTAATCAAAACATTTTCGTTGATTTGTAACTTGACAAACAAGTCAAAGAAATTACTGGGACCGGCACCTCCCAACGGAATAAGGACACGTGTCGAAATATAAATGGTTATAATATAACACGTGGACCGACCAAAAGTTTGGGAACTAGACAAAATCTAAGTTCGTTTTGTCTTTCCTATTTCATTTGTCCTAAAGTTCAAGAGAACAGAATCTTTCACTTCTTTAATTTTTTTTATTTCTTGTATATTTTTAAAATTAATCACGGAAATGGTAGTCACAACAACCGTGTTTTGATAAATCCGTTAATTTGTACAGTAGTTCATAAATTATATAAACCATATAAATTTAGAGTCAACTATATACAAATTTAATACAAAGGAAGAACAAAAAGGATAGTTTTATGATTATCTATTTTTTAGATTATATGTTCAATTAATTTTTAATATATGATTGTATAAAATATTTTTTAATTTACATGGTTTAATATACATCATATTAGCTAGGATTAGGTAAAAAACGAATATTTATGAATATCCGACTATTTGTATTTGTATTTATATTCGAAGAATATTTAAATTTATTATTTGTATTTGTAAATTCAGATATTTTTAAATACGAATATTTGTCTGATATACGGATATTCGTATCTCAACCTAAATTTTTTGACGTATAAAATATATATAAAAAAATCAATAAATAACCAATAATCATCAAAATAATATTAGAATTCAAATCGCACATAGGTACAAAGATATATAATATAAATAAAACAAAATACCAAATATTCACATTCATCTCCACATGAGACATTTAAATTTAGTTTCGTAGATGATTTTACGAATATCGTCAATTCATCTAAAACAATGAACAAATTATTAGATTATACATTAAAATAAATTTCGCAAAAAAATATATATTTAGTAAGTTCTGTATTTTTTTTCATATATTATAATGTCTTTATAACATTATCCAACACATTTGGATTAGAACCAATCTTGAGTGTAAATTAAATTTTCAACAATATTAATTATTTTAAATTATTTGATATTTTAGTCATCCAAATATAAATATATTGCATATTTATCTACATGTATTTATCTAAAAATGTTTAAATAAGATTAATAATATTTTTTATTTCTAATTTGATTATTAAATCAATTTTGTTATATATGTCTATATATTAACTAAATTTTCTATTTAATACTTACGGATACAAATGATTCGGATACTTGAGTCTATTATTTGTATTTGTATTTGTCGAATATCTGATTTTTAATATTTGTATTTATATTTGTGTCAACGAATATTTAAATTTTCGGTTCGAATACTTCGAATATTTTGGTTATCATAATTTATCTTGGGTTTTTTATAATTCTTTTGTAAAATAAATTTTATCATGTTTTTCTACGTGTGATTTCAATCGAGTTTTATGATAAATAATGCTAAAATTTTAGATTATATTTAGAATTTTACAAATTATTAATACTTTGTCTTTGCATACTTTTCGTTTCATTGGGGAAACTTTACTTTATCCACCCTTTTAATCATATTATAATTATTATCAGATGATATTTATAAAAATATTCTTATATATTAGTTTTCTATCATTTAATGAAAAATTCGTATATTTATACATAGGAAACCTCTGCTATGTAACTTAATTTAAAATCAGAATGAAACATTAAATAAATATTTGTGAGTTTGGCTTTTTTAATATAACATTTTTTATATATCTTTCAGAAATATCTATAAATATATAATTATTATATCTTTCTTAGATTCGAATATATATACCTAAATAAAAATCCAAAATTAATAAAAAAGTTTTATATCATTTATCAATCAATTAAAATTAATATGAAACTTGTTCTTAATGGTCCTTTTGAAGATAAAATGTATCATACGACACAGATATATGATGCCAAATGAGCGACGACAGTGACTTCCATAATCGTCCCATTAAAAAAATATATATTGCTTATATTAATAGTATAATAATAATTAAAGGAAGACAAAAAAAACACATCTAGGCTACTTTATCATCATTGCACTTGACAATTTTTAGTGCACTACCAAATGATGTGTCCTCTCTCCTAATTTAAATATTTTATAAACCAAATGTCTAAAAAACAATTTATTTTATTTTATTTTATTTTATTTTTTTCTGTGATATCTATGCATTCATCATGCTGATATAATATAACTCTTATTATACAGCTAGGGCCTCCAATTTGCAACTTCAAATAAACCCACATAGAAATTTGTGTGTATATATATATACATACACGTAACTATTGGTATCTAATAATTTCAAAAATGATTCAAAGCAAACAATAGTAATTAATAAAAGAAGTAGATCCCATTGGTAAATAGATAATATAAACATAATTGATAAATAGATAATATAATATAACTATATTTTTTATTTTAAATTTTTATTTAAAAAATATTCACATTAATTGTATAATAGAAAGTAACACAAGAATTAAAAAAATAACAATAATTAAAAAAATAAATAACCGTAAAAACAAAGAAATTTATATATTCAATTACATAATTTATGAGGTAATGATATTTTTGTCTGAAAAAATATAAATCATTACCGTCAGAAAAAATAAGATCATGATACTCGCAAATGTCCATGTAGATACTCTATTTTTTTATTATAAAAAATCTTTTTTTTTGTTGCTAAAAAATATATTCACTTATTATGAGATATTTCTCACATAATTTGAACAAAAAAACTAATAAGGCGGTGATGACGATAACGATTTAAAAAAAGAAGAAAGAACCGAGAATGATATTTTGGCATAATAGTTGTGGCCCAATGCCTTGTATTGCATTGATATTTTTAAAAGCATTTGCAACAAACTCAAATATCTCTGATTTTTCTCATGGATTTATGGAAATATCTTTTAAAAATGAATATAATAACAACAGAAATAAATAATAATATTAACTAATTGTATATGCATTTTAGATTTAAATATTAGTTAAAATATTTTTTGTGATTATCTTGAAAATTAGTTGAAAGTAATATGTATAGATGTATAAAGGTTTTCATCAATAAAATGTAAATTTTTTAAAATTTTATCGAGATAATAGAGTATATTTAGATCTTTATTCAATTTTTTTATATATGTTTTTAGTTTATTTCTGTTTACAGAGATTTTCCGTACTTTTTATCGATGGACTCTATTCAAAATTTATTAGATCTCTATTGTCGTTAGAGATTGTCGACGTTGTTGGTGGTTGGAATCGACGTTAATGGCCACCGGTTTACATCGATTTAGTTCGTGTGTGGTCTCCGATCGTGCTGAGGGAAGACCTTTTGTTTCTAAACCATAAACAACTTTCAACTTCTTTCTTTTCTAGTTTTCCTCTCCTCGGTGTTGCTGGTGACTCTCTGTCTAGCGGTTTTTGTTATATTCACAGGTGTCGAAGCTTGTTGCTGGACTCTGGTGTCGTTTTGGTGTGAGTAAGAGTATCCATAATTTTGAACTTGTTCATTGTTATGTTTGGGGTCTATATCATACAACTTTATATTCCGACGATGTTTCTACACATTTGCGTAGTTTTTTTTCTCTTGTAGAACGGCGATATCCAACAACGGTAAAACAGTTTCATAGCGATAATGGCACTGAATTTTTGTGTATGCGTGTTTTTTTTTTGCTAATTAGGGTATTCTTCACAAAACTTCATCTGTTGTAACCCCATAACAAAACGGTCGCACGCGAGTGAAAACATATGCATATTTTTGAATGTTGCTCGCGCATTATTATTCCAACGAACATTACCACTTGATTTATGAGGATAAAGTATTCTTACCGCTAGTTTTCTTATCAATCATACTCCAATCTCAACTCTTGAAGGCAATACACCACCATTTGAAATCTTGAACTACAATAAACCAGATCTTGCAAATCTACGTGTGCTTGAATAACTTTGTTATACCATTAACCTACAATACAGTGGTGATAAGTTTATCTCACGTCATTGTTGTCGCATGTTTGGTGGGTTATCCTTTTGGTTAGAAATGATGGAAATTATTTGATCGTGAGCAACATGTCTTCTTTGTTTCTCGATATGTGAAGTTATTTTAAGACGAGTTCCTTTCTTTCACCATTTCGTCAACAAATGATTTAATCTGTGCATCTAGTTCTACTATGGTAGCTCATACTTTCGGAGAAATTATGGAAGATGACATGTCTTCTATTCCATTCAACTCGTTACCTTTGGGAATTGATCATTTGAATGTTCCTATTGAAACACCTGTGTCTGTGCCTAATTTGAATGATATGGGGGCAAAAGTTCATCGATCTCATCTAATGTAGAGCCGTTGTCTCTAGATTGTTTAGGCTAGGGAAAATTACTAAATATTTGTCTACAAAATTGTGAGATTTCATCGTCAACATATTTCGTATTTTGAATCATTCATAAGTTGTCTCATCTTCCTTCACTTCCTCTAGTATATCTCATTATCTTTCTAATTATTTGTCAAAATGATCATTTTTATATCGGTCATTACACCTTTTGCAGCGTTTATTTCTGCACAAATTGAACCTCATAATCACACAGAGATACTTCGTGATGACCGTTGGTGTCAAACCATGAAAGATGAACTCGGTGCCTTAAAAGAATAAGAGGTCGCTTGAAAATTTACCACTAGGAAATAAAGCAATCGAATGTAAGTGAATCTATATGATCAAGTACCATTGTGATGGTACAATGGAACAATACAAAGCTCGTCTTATGGTTTTTAGTAATAATCAGGTAAAAGGTATTGATTATGATAAAACCTTTGCACTTGTGGTAAAATGACAACAATGCGAACATATTTACGCTTAATAGGGAGATTCATCAGATATAGACAATGCTTTTTTATATTGTGATTTACATGATGAGGTTTATATGAAGCTTCTACCTAGTTTTCGAGATGATAAAGATCCTCGAATTTGCTACATAAATCTTTGTATGGTCTCATAAAAGCTTCAAAGTGTTGGTTTGCTAAATTGTTTGAGACTTTACTTCGCTATGGTTTTGTCTAGTCTTTGGTGGATTACTCGTTGTTTGCTCTTCATAAGGGTGACTTTACCTAAGCATCTTGATTTATGCAGATGATTTGATAGTCTCTGGAAACTCCCGATCTCATATTCAACGTTTCAAGACTTATGTAAGTTCGTGTTTTTACATGAAAGATCTTGTTACTTTGAATTATTTTCTTGGTCTTGAGGTTTCTCGCAACACATCTGGTATATATCTATGTTAGCGAAAATATGCACTTGACGTTATTTCAAACGCAGGACTGTTGGGATCCAAACCGTCTTTTTTCTCAAAGGAACAAAATCATCATCCGAGACTTTCCACAACACCATTTCTCTTTAATCTCGAACTCTTTTTTGCGTCTCGTTGACCGATTTATCTACCTTTGTACCACTTATCCAGACTTATCTTACAGTATCCACATGTTATCACAGTTTCTCCGAAATCTCATGGATGATAATTGAGATCTTGCTTTATGGGGTGGTTCGTTATTTGAAGACTACTCTGAGTCAAGGGTTTCTTCTCAAGGCCAATGTTGATTTATCTCTGGTTGCATGGTGTCTTACTCTAGGTGGTTCACCTATTCCGTGGAAGACCAAGAAGCATAAAATGATATCTCGTTCATCCGCCGAAACTAAGTATCATGCAATGATAATGCTTGTCCGCGAAATCAAATGGTTAAAGTCATTGCTTGTTAGTCTGGATGTCCCACATTCTCGTTCTATTTAGTTGTATCGTGATAGTCAATTCGCTATCCACATTGCTGTAAATCTGATTTTTCATGAACGTATAAAACATATTGAGGTCGTTGGAATGCTTTTCACACATCATGTTTCTACTTGTGATCAATTATCCGACATTCTAATAAAACCATTTAGCAAAAAAGAATTTGATGGGTTCATCTCCAATTTAGGCATACAAAATATGTAGGCACCAACTTGAGAGAATGTAATAGAAGACAATATTGTAGAAATTTAGAAATTTAGAGAATAAGAAGAACATAAAGTTCTCTCATACATGATCTGTACACAGATTTGATACACATATATAGGAGAACAATGTTATTCTAGCTATTACAAGAGAATATACACAGATATTCACATAAAAAAACTTGCTGCAATGGTTGACGTGATAGAGGGAGAAGGATCTGGTTATTTCCTTTGATTCTCTTAACAGGTTAATGCATATATTTTTAGACTTTGGTTGTTATGTCTAAATGAGATAGATTAGATATGTTTACAGAACTAGAAAACCATGACAAACAACGAGATTGCTTGTCCACGAGCTTCTTCTTGTATGACAAGACATATTTTAACAAATATTGGCTAATTGTACATGTTCTAAAATTTAAATATGAGTTAAAATATCTTAGAGATTATGTTGGAAATTAGTAAAATGTAATGTATATAAATATATGAAATATTCATCAATAAAATGCACATTGATTTTCTTTAAGTCTCATCATTTTTCGTTGCGAGTGAATTTCTTTTGAAAATTCTCCCACAAATTTTATGCATTTTTAAGTTAGTTAATTTAATTTGAAGTAAAAAGAATAAACATGTTTCTAGTGGTAGAATTTCGACGACCACTAAAGGAAAAGAGTTGAGAGGCATGAATTAATGAAGAGAAAGAGGTTTGGTTAAAGTTTTTATTTATTTTACTCAAAAGTCCACAAATAATAATAATGCGATAAAAGAAGAGTTGTAATAAATTTTTCAGCCACCACCACTAAGAAAAGGAAAGAGTAAAGCACCTAACAATTTTCTCTATAGCCAAGCATGCTTTTGCTTGCACCAACATCCACTCATAAACCCTAATTTATACAAATTTTCATATATATATATATATATACACTCCCTATATCTACCCATTATATCTTATTTTTCTTCCTTTATTTTTCACATTTATTCTCTTCTTAGTGAACCTTTGTCCTTTTCACACCGATTTTTCACCGCCCATTTTCCTCCAAGCAATGAATCTAATATCCCTTTGCCGTTTTTGTTTGCTTGACTTGGAATTCTGATCAAGTGTCACCATTTATAATACCCTTTTTTATAGGTCCTTTGGATATATGATGTGGCATATTCATCCTTTAATCGAGAATTGTATTAATGTTTTAATATTGGAATTGTATACATCACGAAATGAATTGAATCGTGTACATACTATTCTATAACATTATAACAAATGAATTTGTGGTAAACTCTATATCGAGATGTTAGTCAATATTATAAATAAATATATATATATATATATATATCCATGTATCATCGATATTTTAATGGATGTAAAACAATAAAATGTAATAAATCTCTACATTGAAATTCAATCATGTATTTACAATACAAATAAAATATTATCATCAAAATATTTAATCATAATAAATAAAATAATGATAGTACAATAAATGAATTTGAACATAATTCAATTTAGTAATTATTTCAAATATTTAAATTTGTTCAAAATATATCGTATAATAAATTTATAAATTGTCTCATAATATAACAAAAATATTATATAAAGTTAAACTATTTTTTTTTAAATTTCGTATATCTAATGTAAATGACAAGTTCAAGAATACATACAAAGATAATTCTTCTATGAGATGGAGATAATGCGAGAAATAAATACGTTTTACTCATACCAAAAAAAAAAAAGGAAACGAGCAACTTGGGGAAGTCGGTGGTCATCACAAAGCCTATAGGTGGCAACCCTAATTGGCTCTTGCTTCATCAGCTGGACCACGCGGCCAAAAAAAAAAATCAACTATTGCACACACACGAACATTTGTAAGTTTCTATATATATATATATATAAGCATATATATGTGTGACATATAGTGATGGATCCATATAATTTGTCTTGCTATCTAATTGGCATGCAAGTAGGGGCAACCATTGTTAGTTTATTGACCTCGGATGATGTATAAAGGTGGGTTTTTTTAGATCCGATAGAAATGTATTTAAAAGTCAATAATATAATTATTAAAACATGAAATTTCACAACTTTTTTTTTAAAAAAAAATTGGAAGAATAAATATTTTATTTTATACTTTTGTTCTCTATAGGATAAAATCAATGTACCTTAAAGGGAAATAACGATGGAAGGGGATCGAATCCCAAATTCTTTAGATGATAGTGTAATGATATTTGTAAATTATTTATACTTCTAAATTATTACTTTATGAATCTATTTTATTACCGTGAAAATCTACAGTCATTATCTTTCCACTATGCACTAGGCAAATCCTTTGTATAATATTTTACAAATTAAGTAAAATTATAATGATATGCAGAAAAGTTCAACTCGAGAAATTTGTGGTGGGAGAGATTTGAATATGAGACCTCCAAGAGTTTTTTTAAGTTGTTTTTATAAAGAGATATTTTAAAAGTTGTGTTGTAACGGATGCCCGTTGAAATATTTTTTCGGTGTTCTACGTGCTTCCAACGAACGGTGCCAACAGAAAATATCCGTTAACATTCCGTTAAAAATTGCGCGACGGATTACAACGGACGGTAGCCGTTAAACGTCCGTTGAAATTTGTGACGGATTGCAACGGATGTATGTCCGTTGAAAGTTCTCGTAAATCCGTTACAATCCGTTGCCATTTCTCATCAACGGACAGATCCGTTGCCCCATCCGTTGGAAATGGCGTGTTTTTTTGTAGTGTGATGTGAAACTTGTGAAGAAACTTTTAAAATGTCTATCATCAAAGTTTGAAACAAAAGAAGCGACTATAAAGATTGTATTGGATACAAATTCAATAAGTTTCAAATAAATTGTAGGTATATTGGTAGCTTATGAAATGGAGTTTAAGCTAAAGCAAAACACATCTTCAAAGGAACCAGTCAAAGGAATATAATCTCAAGCAAACCAAAGAATTAGCAACTTGTAAGAAGGTGTTGGTTTGATTGTGATACATGCCTCAGGGTGGGATCTCGGAACGTGTATGGAGAATCTGTTTGATCTCAATCTCTCGAGTAGGATTCGTCGTGTCAAGAAGGATTTATTAACTAGCCTAAAAGGCACTTTTCAAGAAAGTCTTCCGGATGGTGGATGGATGTAGATGATCTCTTGACTAGCCTAATGGCTCTCTTCAAGATTCATCTCAGGATGGTGGAAGATGGATGTTGATGGTGGTTGTCGAAGTATTTAAGGTGGACCGATAGATACCACCAGAGGTGCAAAAGCCTTTTGATGCAGCTGGACATGACTTCAATTGTTTATGGAACAATTTGAAGACATCATACTTCAATTTTTCTCAGAATAAGTTGAAAGCATCATGTTTGTGATGAAACGATCAAGAAATAGAAGAGTTTATTCTCTTCAAATTTTAGTCCACCTTTACAAATGGGGTGAAATCCTTTATATATGACATGATTCATATCAAATTAAGGAAAATGTAATTAATACATGATTACAAATGAATCTAATTTCCGTTTATGAAGATTTCCAAGTCACTGAAAATCTTCAAATAAGGAAAGTAGATGATGCGGTTTGATATGATCGACTTAAGAAGATTTTCTTATCGTTCGAGATCTTCGGAGTAGGAAAATAGATGATTCAGTGTAATAAGATCGGCTTTGGGCGATTTCCTAGCCGTGGAATAAAAAATAAAATATTTATTTCATGCCTTTACTTATCTGTGTCACCTAAACCCTTCAGTAAATCCTTAATATGATCCAGTTACTCCCACGTTCCCTTTTCTACCATTGACGGCTTATTCTGTGAGCTTATGATTCGACAAATGTGCAAGTAGGCCTCAAGAAAGATTTTTCCTTTCAGTTTATTGGTTTAGCTCGTCATTGGTGTGACCCTCTTTTGGTGCGGTGACACTGCCGATAACCTTATTAGATTGCAAAGAAGTTTGACAAATATTTGCGAAAAACCTGAGCAGTATCGTAATAGTTCAGAAACTCAATTTTATCCACTGTCTGAAGGAAGAATAAATATATAATTCCATGAATGTAAAGGTTATGGACATATACAACGAGAATGTCATGCAATTCAAAAGAGGAATGAATTTGTGAAGAACTTAAATGAGATTCAGTATTTTGGTTCCAAATGATATGGACACACTAAGAATTAGTGTGAAAATTTACAAAAGAGGCAAGAAAAATCAATAGTTGTATGTTCAATGAGTCAAAACTTGAATTAGAAAATGAAGAAAAATAAATGAATAATTTTGTATCTTTTTCTATAAATATTTAATATGATAATGAAATACATGGAGAAGATCAAGGTACACATGATTCTGACAATGATGATTAAGATAAATTTATCATGTAAACTCTATATGCAACCTCAAAAAGAATGACTCAAAAGAACATTGAACTAATATATGAGAATCATGATTTGCTGATGAAATTCAAGGCATACAACAAGAATCAGATGATAAGAGAAAGCTAAAAGTTAAAAAGAAGACCAACTACAAATCAATGAAGACTAAACATATGAGATGATAAACGTTTAGAGAAGACTTGTAAAAACGTGTAAATACTAAATAGTGAAACAAAGAATTTTTTAACAACTATAAAGACTAAACCAAATCACTTTGGTTTAGATATCTTGACTAAAACAAATGCAAAGAAAATGTGATTCAATATAGTGGCATAATAAAACATATTAGGTTAACATCTAAATCTACAAAGGCACAAAAAGTTTTATTTCATCGTGAATCATATTAGCATTGGATGAATATTTGTAAAGTCAATTAAATTGAGTTGAAAAATTTGAGTTAATATTGTTATGATTATGAAGAGTCTAATATAATTTCGGAAGATCGTTAATAAGATTTAGAAGAATCTGATATAATATAGAGAATCAAGTGTGTGATTCACAAATACGTATAAAGTCGGGAGAATATTGGTAATAGTTACTATTTATTTACTAATCAAATAGAGATAAGTAGTAAAAAAAATTGATTATTTGGTGAATAGAAATATATTTATTGAAATATTTGTCTCGATTTAAATGATGTACATACATACTTACTCTATCACAAATGTTTTTTTTATTTTATTGGACATAAATGATAATCATAAATGAGATGAACTATACAATGAAATAAATGAGATTTGAATAGACGGATGTGAAAGTTGAAGGGGACGTTGCAATTGGGAGAGTGGTAAAAAAAAATAGTCAATGTTGCTTATTGGAGTCAACCACTCATCATCTCCTCTTTCACTCTGCATATAGGATACGCAACGCTCCACAATATATATATATATATATATATATCAATTATAATTTTTATGATTTATTTTTATTTCCTTAAAATTTAAATTCCGGTCCATTTGAATGTCTTTCTCAAAATAAAAATTTAAATTTAAAATAAGAGAGATAAAATGTTATCCACTCACTAATAATAATAATAATACATATATATTACATATATATACTTTGAAATACGAGACTTCGTGTTATGAATCTTCCATCCATGTTTTTCAAATAAGATATTATATTTTGTACAAAAAAATTAGGAACTAGCTATTCATTGGTAATCAGATTCAGAACTTGATTTACAAGGCATTTAAGTTGTTTTAAATTATTTATTCTACCAATATGATTATCTCGTACGGTCATTCATATTATATACATTTTCGGATTAATTTTAATAATTTAATAATATAATAATATACCACAAAGATCGTGGGCTTCAGAAAAGCACCAGCCTACCCACAATTCAAAAAGATCAAATCGGGGCCCACGAGAGATAACCACTACTTGTAATATCCAGAGAATTCGAGGGCATTCTCGTAATCTAAAACATTATAAATAGAAAAGCACATACTTCACAACTTGTCTTCATCACAAACAAAACAAACAAAACTAAAAGGAGTGATAAGCAATATACGTCATGGGGAACTGCTTAGTTCTTGAGAACAAAGTAATCAAGATCGTCAAGAACGACGGTAAGATTCTCGAATATAGAGAGCCGATGAAAGTTCATCAGATTCTTAACCAATTCTCGGATTATCGTCTGTTTGATAACGTATCAAACACGCAACATTTAAACCCTCAAACTAAACTTTTATATAATCGTCTCTACTATCTTGTTCCCGTTTCTATGGAGAAATCGAATCCGAAAAAGAAGAAAACGATAAAGAAAGTAAGATTTGCGGATCCTGAGATCAATCAAAACGAAGGTTTACGAAAGGATTACAATGGAAAAGAAGAAAACGATAAGGTAATGAGGGTGAAGATTGTGTTGAGTAAGCAAGAACTTAAGAAATTGCTTGAAGGAGGATCAGTCCAAGAGATGATATATCATACTTTGGATAAACAAGATTTATTTTTAAGTAATGATCTTGACTCCAATACCAAAGGATGTAAGCCTTTGTTAGATAGCATTCCTGAATTAGAATAGTATAGTGTACATACATGTATACTTATATATATATATATATATACATACACATGGGGATTGTATATTACCCAAAATAGTGGAGAAGAGAAGTGTCTTTGTATGAGTTTGTCTTGCAAATGTTCCTTTTCCATATAATTATAAATATTGATATACGGAAAATTTTTGGATTGAAATTCTTATAGGTTCGTATGTTAAAATATTACAATATTAAAATGATTGAATTGTTGATAACAATTTTGAATAATAATTAATATGTACGATTAATGATTATATAAATTTAAAAAAAACAAACAATATATATTGTGAGAAAATACTGTTATATTGGTTTATACTACACAGTATAAAATTCAAGTGAAATTCGCATAATAAGTATATCCTTATACTTTAGCCATAGTGTAAATAAAAAAATGATATATAATATTTGATCTCTTTTTAGAGGTCATAGGTGATCCTGTTATTTGTATAGTATATAGATTATTAATTATTGTACAATATTTTGCAGGTTTAACTAATAATACACACAATTGATGGCGACAATTGTAGATTTCACGGTTATAAACAAAACTCTATAATATTGGGATATTATACACGAGATATTTTGGATGGAATTGACATTCTTATCCATATTTGGTGTAGTTAGAATCAATAGAATGGATAGTTGGAAGGGGTGGAAAAATATTGAAAAATCCATTTCAAATCCAAGAAAAATATTCAAAATTATAGATTCAGATTTGAGTAATAAAATTATTATTCCATAGGTTCAGGTTGAAATTTTTCAATCTCATAGATGCATATTCAGAATTTTTAATCTCTCAAATGGATATCCACCGATATCTAAATATATATATTAAGTTACAAAAATATTTTTTTTTACTTTTTATTTAGTAAATAGAAAAATATATTTACATTAGTTTACAAATAAACACTTGATTTGATCGAATACTCAAACTCGAATCCAAAATTCTGATCCAATATATGCTCTAATAATAAAAAAATTCAGATTCGGATACTCGAAGATCGAATACTCACGTTTAGGGGTAGCCAATTAATCCGGGTTTCGGTTTAGGTTCCTCGGGTTTTGGCTCGGATTCGGATTGTTGGGGTTCAAAAGAAATGGACCTTAAATAGCTCGAATTACATTTAGGTATTTGAATTTTTCGGGTAGTTTATTTAGATTCAGATTTTTCGGATATTATACCTCATTTGGGTTACTTGATTTTAGGATTCTTTGGATAATTCGTTTTTAATATAAAATAAAAATAAAAATATCAAATATAATATAAAACTATATAAAAAGAAATCTAATAGTATTTTTAGTATTTATATATTTTAAAATTTTAAATTATATATTTTATTTTTATTTTGTAAATTGGGTTGTTCGGGTTTTATCCAAACCGAACTGATCCGAACTCGAATTGACTTTGAAATTTGAATCTATATGAATTCTTAGGATAATCCATTTTCAAACGATTCAGATTGTTCGGGTTGGTCCAGATCGAGTCGATCCGGGTAACCTGGATTGACCACCCTTACTCATGTTCACAAGTTTGGATTTGTGTATAAAAAATACTATCCATTTGGATTTAGATTCAAGTACCATAAAATTTCAGATATCCTATCATGTCCATTACTAGATTGTTACGCTGCATTATTCCTATTCAAGCTTATAAATGAGATATTTACATTACATATGTGAAATGTGTACATGTAAAGTAGATGAAGGTGAAGAGTTCAAGTTTTTTCAAATTATAAAGAGTTACTATATCTATTATAATATTATATTTGAAAACAAAATTAAAAAAGTTATATATATTAATAATTAGTTGAAAAATTTAGCAGAGGTAACTTATGATTCTACGTATAATTTTAAATTATTTAAATCAATGATATATCTATTCGAATAAAATTAATATGTTTTCTTTGTATTCTAAATAAAAAATAATAATTATTTCTTAAAAAATGGAGTATATCTTCTTGATCCGAAATAAAAAAAATGGCAAAAGGGGAGATACTACAATAGAGGAAAAACAATAGAAAAAATATAGTATTTTGAACCATAAGATCTTCCAACTCTGATTCCTAAAACTCTTCATGAGTATCATTTTTCTGGATTCCATGCTATTAGTTGCATCATAATTCAACGAAATCTTACCAACTCGATGATGGATGTGAGTATCCATAAAGTGAACAACGATGTAATCAAACAATGATTAAAAGTTATGTTGCACAAAATATGCATAGACTTATTGATCATATATTAGGTCTTCTTTATTTGTCTCATTAGATTTGGTCTTCCACATTTTCTGCATATAAACACGTTTGTATATATTCTTGTAAAAAGCTACTGGTGACATACACAGAATTATTCAACATCTCTCTCGGCCTCTCTGTTTGATCTCGGCCTCTCTATTTCATCTCATGGTATCAGAGCACGAACTGCATCTCTGAGTTTTTCCGATTTCCATCTAGATTAATCTCGTTTGATCCTTTGTTCTTTCAATTGATACTCGGTTCTTCGACCCCGAACTCAATTCTTCTCTGGCCGCGACTTCGAATCTCCCCCTATCTGGTTTATTCGACTCTGTTTTCTGGTAATGACATTTTCTGGCAACACGAACACTTCAACTGTGGCCTCAAATTCGGCTTCAACCTTACTTGGTGGATCTATTGTTCCACGCAAAACAATTTCTCCATAGGATCTGACTCCGAGCGACAATTCGGGCTTGGTTCTTTCTTAATCGTTCCTTCACGGTTACAATTATGATAAGTGTGCCATCAACATTCGACACGCTCACAAATCCCAAAAGAAGTTTGGGTTATTTGATGGAAAGAAACCTCGACCGCTAGTAGATTCTTCCGATTTTGAGGATTGAGAAACCAACAAATCATTGGTTGTCTCGTGGGTCAAAAACATAATGGAATCCAAGCGTAATTCAGATGTAACCCGCGAAGAGGAAGCTCGTGACCTCTGGGGACACCTACAGAGCAGGTTTTATTTTCAAGCACGACACTCGTCTTCAACGTCTTTGTTTTGAAATGGCTCGATGCACATAACGGGGAATGAGAGTCGATGCTTACTATGTTAAATTCAGTTGTATTTGGCGAGATTTTCTTAATGCGCATCCCTTGCATGTTTTCAGTTGTAGCTGCACTGGTGGTCTTTCGGCTCAACTTGAACAAGATCGAAACGAAGATAGAGTTCATGATTTCTTTATGGGATTAGATGACTATGTTTTCGGCGGTTTTAGATCCAACCTTCCCTCTCGTGATCCATTGCTAGATCTTGATACCGTATACAATATGGTGCTTCAAGATTAAAGTTCTCGCATTGTCTCCATATTTGGGAATTCGTTTGATGATCGTACTTCTTATGTGGCTTTTTATGTCAAAATAGGGTAGCCTTCTCATTTTGAGTATGAGGACAAGACCAAAATTTTATGCTACAATTGCAGTCGATCGAGACATTTAGCCGAGCCTTGCTTCCAAATTTTGGGTTTTTCGAAGTGGTGGGGTGAAAGATTGCGAAATCGCGTCGGTCGAGGCAAAGAAACAACTTCTCTACTCCCGAATTCAGGATGTGATTGTGGTATGATTTTTCCTGCTCAGGTGAATATGGCCCATATGTCTCCGTCTACTCTTTCTCAATCTACCCTGACTGGTGAAACTGAAATCGATTGATAGGCTCTCAACGACATCAACATCAACAGTGATCAACGGAAGACTATTGTCGCCATGCTTAATGCCAATAAGATTGGCGCAACTGAAACTCAATCTGGTACAGTTCCTATATCTTCTTGGATTTTGGATGCTGGTTATTCTCACTATATGACAGAAAGTTTCTCTAGCTTGATGGACGTCCCCGACATGTCTCCATGTCCTATTTATTTGTCGGACGGACGTCATAGTTTGGCATCAAAACAAGGCAGTGTTCGACTTGAGAATGATCTAATTTTGACAGATGTGTTTTATGTGGAAGGATTGAGTTTCAACCTCATATTGATCTCTTAACTCTTGGAACAACAAGACTGCATCGTTAATTTTGCTAATCGATTGTGCGTTATTCATAACCGAACTATCAAGATGCTGATTAGAGTGGGTGAGCCAATGGACATATATTATTATTTCTATGGAGGGGAGACGTTTGCTGCTGTCTCGACTCGTGAATTTTGCTCAAAGTATACATGGCACCAATGGCTAAGGCATTCGTCTCCGCAAGCCTTAGAAATGATTTCTGGTTTAAGTATTTCTCAAGGTTTTGAGCATTTAAATAAAGCGTGTGATGTGTGTATCAGCGCCAAACATGCATGAGATTGTTTTCTCGACAGTTCAAATGAAATATCTTCCATTTTTTCGTTTATTCATTGCAACGTGTGGGGACCTTATCGAACTCCATCATTATCAGGTGCAAAATACTTCTTGAGCGTTGTCGATGGCTTCTCACGAGGAACTCTGATATATCTTATAACGACCAAGACTGAAGTTTCTACCTATATTCGTTAGTTTTGAGCGATGGTCAAAAGATAATTTGACACTATGGTTAAGGTTGTGCGATCGGACACAAAAAAAATTCTTAGCTCTTGGCCAACTGTTTAAGGTACATGGAATTTTCCATCAAACTTTATATGTTGGAACCCCACAACAAAATCTCATTAAAATCGTTCGTTTTTTACTGTTTTAAGAAAATAGTCTTATAGAGTTTTAGGGGGAAAGCATTTTTATACTTGGACATCTAAAAAACCGAACTCTTTCATTAGTCATTGGTGGTCAAACGCCTTTTGAGATACCTCATGGCTACAAACCCGTGTACTCGCACTTACGTGTCTTTGGTTCTTTATGCTATGTTCATAACCAAAACATGGATGGAGACAAGTTCACAAGTCGAAGTCACCGTTGTATCTTTGTTGGTTACCCATTTGGCAAAAAGGGTTGGCGGGTATTTGATCTTCACTGCCAAATGTTTCTGGTTTCCCGCGATGTTATCTTTTGCGAACTTTCCTTTGTCCTCCTCTTCGAGTGGTGTTTTAGTTGAAAGTTCACTACCATCTGTCTCGGATTGGACTTGGCCAGACATAGAAGATGATGTCTTTGCTCGAGTATATGATCCGCTTTCCCTA
>CM071871.1:39570245-39622733 GCA_036759665.1 Gynandropsis gynandra | reverse complement strand
GGGTTGGGACGCTCTTTTTTTTTTTTTTTTTATATTTGACAAAGTAAATTCCGAGGAAGGAAAAAAATTCGATAAACACGAAGGCCGGTTTCCATGGCGATGCTCTAGTTTCATTGCACAGAGACAGAGAGAGAGAGAGATTTCTTGTGTAGGAGAACGGCCATGTCGAGATCTTTGATATGTCGCGTTGCTCCGTTTTTGGCTGCTCGTATTAGGGATAACCATCGGTTGCTCAGTTCCACCTCCGTCTCTGCTCTCAATGATGCTTTCCCTTCGTCTTCATCCTCTTCTTCTTCAGATTCGTCTGCATCTGTGTCTTCTTCTTCCCAATCTGAATCTCTTTCTACAGACGCCGTTCACCTTTCCGAGAGTTGTGTCCAGGTATGTCTTTTCGATATCTGATTTTCTTTTTCTGAAATTCGTAAATCTTTGAGTTTTCAATCGACAGTAGATTCATTGTTGTGGTCGATTAATTTTACGTCTGTTTGGCTGATTTTGTGTTTGAAATTCGCGTTGTCTTCTTAATTTTGCGGGATAAATTGATAAGAATCATTGGGTAGAATTCATCCAAAAGCCTAGAAGAGGATGTCTAAGTATTCTTATAATAAACCCCTCATTAGTCTATTTCAAGCTTTGTAGTAGGCCTCCCTAATTGGCTTGTGAATTATAACATAAATCTCGAAACTTTTTCTTGTTTTTGAGCTTTACTACTTCATAATTAAGGGGAAATGAAATGATGCTTACTTTTGAAGTATTTGATAATGCTTTAAGGGTTTTAGTCCTATTAACAAAGGACGATGAACAGGAAAGTCTTGAACTTGTTATATCTTTGATCTATCAACATGCCATCTATGAACATGAGGAACATCCGTGTCATATATCTGGCCGTTCTACCTTTTTGAGTTATTGTTGGAACCAGAGTAAATTAATGTGATAGAGAAGACCATTCACTCGTATGATTATCATCATGCACGACCACATCAGTTAATTATTGCTTGAGGTTCCGAAATTTCTGTCCCTTTGTGGGAAGCTATGGTTAAACATATAGATTCCATCAGTCGAACCTTTTGATTATTTGTTTGGTTTTTACATTTGTACCTTCTCTTGACACCCTGTAAAACATTCTCTTCAGAGAATGAAGGAATTACAAGCTAGTGAATCCGGTGAGAAAATGCTTCGGTTGGGTGTAGAAACAGGAGGCTGTTCAGGATTTCAGTATGTCTTTGAGCTTGATAGTAAGACCAACTCAGATGACAGGTAAGTTTAAAGGAGTAGTTGTTGGCAATATTTCCCGGCTTTCTTTCTAAACTCTGGTTATCCTAAAATGCAGAGTGTTTGAGAGGGACGGGGTGAAATTGGTTATAGATAATGTGTCATACGATTTTGTCAAAGGTGCAACCGTTGATTACGTGGAGGAACTGATTCGTTCAGCATTCGTGGTGAAGTCTTCTTTTTTCCAATCTTTTATCGCATCCATTTATATATCATATGAGCATTTCTATAAGGCTGGGATGAAATTAGTTCGACATCTTGCATTTAGACGAAGTTTCCACAAACTTTGTGATGATTTAAAGGATAATCTGATGACTGAAATCCATATTCAGGTAGCTGAAAACCCAAGTGCAGTTGGTGGATGCAGCTGTAAAAGTTCTTTCATGGTGAAACAATGAAGCATCATCAGAAAGATTAGTGAGTATACATACTGTTCTTGGCATCATACCTTCCACAGTTTCTTCGATACAAGCAGAGAAGGTTAGATGTGTAATTTCAGAGTTTTTCCATATGTATATCAAGGCAAACATATACAGCTCTTGTGTACTTCTCTGCATCTGATTGTTTTCCAGCTTCATACTAATAATAAACTTGTACTGATTATTCACATTCCAGTTTATGTAATTGCAAGAGTTTACCGTAACAGCACAGGTGGTTACGCATATGGTAAGAGAACTTGAGTTTGTATTTCATCCAAATTGGAGTATTTGAAGAGATGGGCACCTCTTTTTTCATACAAGATTTTCCTAAAATTATCCATCAACTAGATTTTTATCCCAATTGACTTCTAATACTTTTACTAATGACAATGTGTTAAATTTTACTAATACTTTTACGTTTGCTTTATAGACCATAGTTAAATTTTACCGTTCCTAAACAGCAAGGAATAATCTGCAACCAAATAGAAATAATAGTCTTGGTGAGCTTGACTTCATTGTGATAGACTCGCAATACCTCTTGTCCAATTGAATGAATAAGAAAAAGCCTAAGGTTGGCTGTATAAAGTGAAATGTCCATTGTTCAAGTTAGGTATCAGAGAACATTTGGAAATATATAGTTTGGAGGGTGGCTTTCTCGAATCTATCTTCTTATTTCTCTGCTCTGTTGCTAACCTTTGTCTATTTTACCTTAATCTGACCATTGTTTGCATACTCTCGGATGAGATGAAATCTGACATCTATGTGTTTGCTCTGGTTAATCAGAGAGATGCTGGACTTGTTGTCCACTCTAAGAATCGGCGTGATTACCTCTAAGTTCACAACTTCAGGTAGTAGACGAGTCGACCATACAGCTTGACAAGCTGCACTTGCAGCAACAATATACTTCGCGTCACAGCTTGATAATACTACCACTTTATATTTTGTGGACTGCCAACAAATCAGACTTTCTCCAAGGATACTCCTTCTGCTATCAACATCACCAACAAGATCACTATGCTGAAGCCTAGGATACTTAGTTGCTCTCCCTTCTTTCGTCTATAAAACAGTCCCCAACTCTTTATCCTAGCCAATATATGAATTGAAGCAAAATGATCCTCCCCCGGTTCTTCATGAACCGGCTTACATATCCAATAGAAAAAGCAAGATCTGGACGAGTATGAACCAAGTACCTGAGACGTCCAACAATACTTCTATACAAGGTTGCATCCACTAATGGACTTGTGCTCTCCTTATTGAGTTTCAGTTGCGACTCCATCGGTATTTGATAAGAATCGCAATCTGTCATTCTACTTTTCTAAAAAATCTTACATGCATATGCTCCTTGACTAAGTGAAATGCCCAGAACTTCTTGTTTCACTTCTATACCAAGGTAGAAATGCAACAGTTCAAGATCACTCATTTTGAACAAATTAGCCATCTCCCTCTTGAACTTCCCGATGTTGTCGCTGCTGGTGCCGGTGAATATTAAGTCGTCGACATACACACCCAACACTAGCCACATGGCTCCATCTCCTCTGCGGTAGATAGCATGCTCCGATAGGCTTCTCTTGAAACCCAAAGACACAAGGCTCTCTTCTAGCTTATGATTCCATGCACGTGGAACATGATGCAAACCATAGAGAGCTTTGTGGAGTTGAAGTACCTTGTGCTCATTGCCAACGCGTATGAATCCCGACAGTTGTTCCACGTAGACCTCCTCCTAAAAGTCGCTGTTCAAGAAGGCTGATTTGACGTCCATGTGGTGCACTTTCCACCCTTCATGGGCTGCCAGTGCAAGGAGTAGACATACTGCCTCCATTCGAGCCACCGGAGCAAAGACCTCGTCGTACTAAATGCCATGGTGTTGTGCGTAACCCTTTGCCACGAGTCTCGCCTTGTATCTTGCTACGGCACCATGCTCGTCCCTCTTCACCTTGAACACCCACCCGAGACCAATTGCTTGTCGGTTTTTGGGGAGATTAGTAAGTGTCCAAATGCGGTTCTCTTCAATCGAACGCAGTTCCTCCATCATCGCCTTTCGCCAGAAAGAGTGCAGGTTCGTCTTCAATCACCACATGCAACTCTCTCTACTCCAATTCACGCATCGCATAGCCTGGTGATAGAATTAGTCCGAGTATGTCACCCAATGCACGGTATCACAACTGTTCACCTTCACAATCAGCATCTAACTCATCTACTTGAATAATCGACGGTGACACAAACTTCGCTTATGATGTTGTGACTGGGGACTGTGCCCTCGAGGTTAACGCCTCGGGTTCACTAGAATCAGCGGTCAGTGACACGAGTTGGTTGGCTAAGGGGGTGGTCTGAGCACTTTCTGTATCTGTACACGAATTTATGATTGCAAAATCCAAAGCAAACTGCCCATCGTACTCCACACCCTTCCCTTCTTCGCTGCTCCACCTCCATTGAGCCAATTCATCACATACCACATCCCGCGTCACATGATCCCGTTTTGTAGTAGGATCGTAGGCTCGATGCGCCTTTGCTCCCAGTTCATATCCGACAAAGATCATCGGACGACTCCAATCTTCCAGTTTTTTTCTGATTCGGAGTCGTTGTCTTGACATGGACAATGCACCCGAAAGTTCGAAGACGATAAACGGCGGGCTTCTTCCCATACCAAGCCTCATATGGAGTCATTCCATCGACACTGTTTGTTGGTGAGCGGTTTAGGAGGTAAACAGTCGTGGTGACCACCTCTCCCCAAAACCACTCAAGTAACCCTTTCGCCTTGAGCATGCTGCGACTAGTCCCAACTACTGTGGCATTTCTCGCTCGACTACGTCATTCTGTTGTGGAGAATTCGGCGCGGTTAGCTATTGATACACCCCATGGTCTGCACAATACTCTGTGAAATCTGCGGAGGTGAACTCTCATCCCCGATCTGTACGAAGCGTTCCCAACTTATCTCATGTCTCGGTCTCTACTGCACCCTTGAAATGCTTGATGGTGGTCGCAGCTAAAACAATCCATCTGATGTGTGCATAGTTTTTTTTTCATTTATTTACAGTTTCCTATTCTTTTATTTAAATATTGTATTGAATTAAATAAAAATATCTTTAGACGATAACATATGTATCCACGTGAAACGACTATAATCATCAATAAGGAGAAGAAAACACTTCTTCCCACTCAGAGTTGCAGGTGAGATCGACCCACAGATCTCGCGTGTTCTAGGAACATTGTTCGTTGATGTTTACTCCCGAGGCATCCTACACAAAGCTTCCACCTGTTCTATTGGCGACAAACCTTGTACCATCTCTTCCCGTGCCATCATTCTCAACGTCAGGAAGTTTAAGTTCCCAAATCTCGCATGTCATCTCCATGCATCATCCGCACCTCGTGCCACCAAGACTCTGATGTAAAGCACATACAGGCGATTTGGTGCACACTTGACCTTCGCCCACGCTCATGAATCTGCATAATCCCGCCATTGATCAACACTTGATACCCAACTTCATCGACTAATGCTTATGATGTTGGTGGTTAGCTAAGGAATGAAGTATACTTCTATAAGATCTCATATTCACCCATCTTAAGAGCAAACAACACCGTGCCACAACCCTCAGTCTACGCAACAGAGTCATCACCGAACCTTACCGTCCCTCTCACCGTCTTGTCTAGATCTGCAACATCTGCAACATCTTCACCATCTCCACATCCGTTATGGACTCACCAAGCACCCTGAAACCAGTTGCAAATTCATGATTCTCATGGTAAAATCGTCCTCTAATTCCCCATCCTTGAACATGATCTCATTGAAGTCTTGTCGAAGCTTCTGGGCATTCGCCTCCCTAACACGATCCACGCCTAAGCATAAAACTCGCACACCCTCCCACATCTCTCGCGTCGATTCCTTCATGGCCAACGTTGCGTGCATCTCCGGAGGCACCGCACGGAGAATCGCTGAGAGCGCAAGCCTAGCTTGATGGTTGCCCATAAGCCCTAAGCTTGCAGATTGATAGGCATCACCAAAGACCACTCTTGATAATTGGTAAACCACAGTGCCTGAAATCTCCTTCCCAATCCGTTCGATTACTGTAGTATGGCCACCATCACATAGTTCACGGCATCGTCGTGGAGGTGACTCTGACATGAGCCGATGACCACGATGCGAGGGTATTGTCGACTGCCTGCCATCTAGACACGAGGAAGCCGTAACTCTCCCTGTTTCTTAAACACTCCTCTGATACCAAATGTAAACTAGAGCACTTGTATGAAAGAGATTGTATTGGTGCTGTATAAAACCCACTACAACTTTTCTGTGACTCTCTTATTTATAAAATACAACTCTCTACTACTTCCTAAATAATAGCTCAACCCACAAGACTAAGTAAAGATCACAAACAAAAACAAAAAAAAAAAAAGACTATTTAAACACAAAGGAAAAAATAAGAATGTCCCCATACAAGATTTCCCAAAATGATCTATCAACTAGACTTCTACCCCAATTGTCGTCTAAGACCCTTCACAGATGACCAGTTTACAAACCATGGTTGTTTTTACCTTTCTGTTTAGGAATAACCTGCAAACAAACACAAACAATCTACAAAATTATAAAGTCATTAAAGGATATAAACCTTTATCTGTTGCAGCTTCCTTCTTCTTGGTGAGCTTGACTTCAATTGTTCTTGCTTTTCTTCCTTTGTGTAGACCTTGGAAGGACATATCAGTGTATTACAAGTAAAGTGAAAATATCTCAAATCACAAGTCCATCTATAGAAAGAAGAGACGATCGACTGAACTCCCTCAGCTTCCCATTCTCCAAAAGGAACACTTTCTCAGCCATGAGAACAGTCTCCAGTCTATGAGCAATTACAATCACCTGCAACAATTTCAGATGCGCAATCCAGTTTAATAACTCCAGGTATGATCTCAAAAACTTTTCCGTTTCTTTGAAGAACTATGGCTCCTAGGATTTGATCACACATGCGTATGTTCTTACCGTATGATCTTGCATTAGACGTTCAAGAGCTTGTCTCACTAGTATCTCTGACTTGCTATCCAATGCTGAAGTTGCTTCATCCAAAATTAGTATGGATGGTTTCTGATAGAGCGCCCTTGCGATAGCTAGTCTGCATTTTCCACTCGGTAACAAAAGAATCCTCGATGAGAAAGTAAGAAGATTTATGATAAATTCATCAGTATTTGACAAGTTCAATCACTTATATCACCACCTTTGCTTCTGACCACCGCTTAAGCTCGAACCTCTTGGACCGATGCCTGTGTTGTATCCGTCTGGTAGATTTCTGATAAATTCATCAGCATTTGCTGTTTGAGCTGCAAGCTCAACTTTCTTCATGTCAATTTTTGCAGTGAGATCCCTAAACCCAATGTTTTCAGCAACTGTCCCTGAAAACAGAGTCTGATGTGTGCGGGGAAAAAAGGGTAACCAACATGAAATAATTCCAATGATACGATTCATTCATTTCTACGATAAACCGGAGCAAATCTATCTTGCATAGTAAGTGAAGGATTCAGTCTTTTTGTCTATGTTTGAAACCCTTTTAGTGAATAGTGATGCATAATCAATGCTCCATTCAATACACCAAAAACAACTTATTAAGCCACACAAATGGCCTAGCCTAATCTAATTTCACAGACATAAATGTTCACAAGGAAAAACACTTACTATGTCCTGTGAAACAAGACCAACATGCTTCCTCAAACTTTCCAGTTTGATATTCTTGATGTTATTGTTGTCGATAAAGATAGAGCCTTTCGTCCGAAAAAAGAGGGACAAAAATATGTGTTTAGATGATGAAAATGCCAGTTCTAAACAATGTGATCAAATGTGAATAAATAGAGAAAAGATTAGAATATAGCAATACCATATGAAGGTTCGTAAAGGCGGAGAAGCAATTTGATCAGAGTTGTCTTTCCTCCTCCAGAAGGACCAACAAGGGCTACAGTCTCTCCTGCTTTTATATGAAGATTCAAACCATCTAGAATAGGAGGCATTTCTTCCCCATATCTAAAAGAAACATCACAAAATTTGACCTCGCCCGCTACATTTTCCAATTGAATGGCATCAGGATTCTCGATCACCTATGTTTCGAGACAAATATAAAACATGTTAGATTTGAAATATGGCAGAGAAATTGATTTCTTATGAGGGAATAGAAGAATTATTCAATGAGTTTGATCCAAGCTTTTATCACCTTAGACTTAAAATGGGTTAAACCGAACAATCTTTCAATCGCTGGCTCTCCTTGTTTCCACTCATTATAAGCTTTCCCCAAATCCTGCGACGATTCTTTAGATTTAAAATCCTAACAAAAAGTTGAATATATATGCTTGAAACAAACTTGAGTTAGATATGATGAGTATCCAGAAAACTGAAAACATTAAGTTATCAGCAGAGATGTGTAAGCTACACAGTTCAGTTCCTATATCACACGAATCCTTAATGTATATGCACAAACAGAAAGAGAGAACCGAAGAAGAGATTCAACTGTTAATAGAACAATTGTGTTCTTTAGCATTCTTTAGGCACTATGGATATATAAAGTACATAAAAGAGAAGCGAAAAGCTTCATCGACAAATTTATTGTACCTGGATCGGCTCAATCAAGAAAGCAAGTGATGTCACGTACGACACGATTGCACAAGAGCTGAACGATGAGTCAGAAACTGTCAACGATCCAACACAAAAAACCAACAACACTCCAAAGTAAATAATCTGAATGATCTGAGGGATAAGTGACTTCATTTTCTTCTTCTTCAAACGTTCAGATAGGTCAGCAAGAGCAAGCCGCTGAAACCTGACACTCTCAGAGGTCTCTGCATTATTAGCCTTCACGAATAAAATAGCAGGAAGAACCTGAAAAACGAGATAAATCAATAGAATCCGAGGCAATTCAAAGAGATTAACGAGGGACAAAGAGAAGTATATACCTCATTCAAGTAAGCAGAAAGTGAAGCGGCCGCAAGTTGTGCCTTTCCAGATATGTTACGAAGCCTGTCACCAAGATACGCCATAACAAGTGCCGCAGATGGGATCACCTAAACCAAACAACATTCAGACCAAGCAATTATATGCATAGATTGAATCAACCATGTGATATCTAATGTACATGACATGCTTAAACCAATGATAAACCTAACTAAGATGTTCATAAGCTTCACTAACCATTGCAGAAATCAACGTCAGGAGAGGACTAGCAATGACCATCTGTGTCGCCATTGCTGATATCTGAAAAGCACTGGGAACGACTGTCTGCCACAAATTTAGCTCACAGTCAGAGCAATCTACTATACAACCCTTCACTCTTATGATTCCAAAGAACAGAAAAACAATTGATTTTGTAGACTGATCATATTGAAATTGATTCTAGAACAATGAAATTTCTACGCATTAGGATTCATCTCTCACGTTGAGAAGAGCATAAATGGTGTCAGCAACATCAGAAGCTTCGGCTGTGATCCGATACGCAATGTCCCCAGGTGAAACCCCATGACCACCTTCGAAGAACCCTAATTCCCTCTCCAAAACCTTCTGGTACGCGAAAACCCGGATTCTGTAAACCGCATTCATCGCAGCCTCCCAAAGAAACGCTTGCCGAAAATAATTCCCCACCACCTTAGCCAGTACCAGCGCCGTCAGTACGAAACCCTCGCGTCTAAGATTCACCAAGTTCACAGCTTTGCCGTTTAGATTCGATGTGAAGGACCCGACCCTGGGGACTATCTGCGATAGAGATGCTACAGAGACGAAGCTGCAGAGCCAACCACAAAGGATGGCTCTGGACTCCAATTGCAGGTAGGGTTTGACATGGGCGAGTGACGTCAGGGATTTTGCGGCGAAATTGGCGGGAAGTGGAGGAGAGGGACGTTTCGCGCAATTCAGAGGTCTCAGAGACGACTGAAGGAGAATTTTGATGGAGGAGTAATTGTAAGGTTGGTCAGTGAAGCGGAGTCGACGGAACTGCGGCGACGGCAACGACGGCGACGGAGGGAGAAGGAGTAAGGGCATTTTCGTAATTGCATTACCCGAAACCACGGAGCCTGACCCCGCGGCATATGAACGCAGATTTGTGCTTCTTGTGAAATATTTTGCTAATTTGCAAAAGCACCCCCAATATTTCAATAATCTTTCGGAATTTCCCCTGATTTTGTTTACTATCTAAAGCTTTCTCGTATTGATAAAATACAACATAGGAGGGGAACAAAATAACATTCTCTTTGCATTCTTAAGACAGATCTCTAATGTTCATGTCTGTTTCTTGAAATCTGAACACATTTGATACTTTCCACTGCCCGACCATTCGTTTAATTTGTCGATCCGAACCCACGAGGACGTGGTTTGCTTGAAGATGCATCCACAAATTTCCGCCTTGATTCCGCCCTTCTTTTCCTCCTTGCAGTGCCGGGTGGAGCCTAAATGCAAGAACAAGAATGAAATGATTTTGATTCGTTTCGTGTGATCTTACGGAAGTAGAGGAAAAGGGGAAACCTTTTGTTCTGCTTTCATTGCATCCTCGAGATTGCTCAGCGTAGGAATGGATCCGCCTTCCATCACGCCCATCAAGTTCTTCATCCGCACACGCATTTGGAAGAGTTGTGCTACAAGTTGACTCACCTGATAGTAAAAAAACATAGGATTTGAAACTGAAGTGAATGGCGAAAAGGTAGAAACGTAATTAAGTACCTGTTGTTCTGTCTTTCCCGAATCTTGAGCAACTCTTTTTCGCCTGACGGGTGATTCTGCTAGTAGCTCTGGTTTCTCCCTTTCCTCTGCCCGAGAATAAGATACCGAATCAGAACAGAATAAAGGTCAATAAGGAAGGTTTTTCTTCAGGGTTTAAAGGAAATAACGTTGCGAATGAATGGCGAGTAGACCTGGGGTCATTGCTTCGATCATCACTTCCATGATCTTCAGACTCTTTTCCGCATCTCGGATTTGTGATGGAGTGACCTGTTTGAATGTAAGCATTAGGAAGAGTTGATTTACCATTTAGATGCAAAGGAATAAAGGGGTTGATTCGATATTTCATAAGAATCGTCTTAGTGAAATCCCCAATTTCGTATATAAGAAAAAGGAATAATCCATCAGATTTCGGATTGATCTCTGCAGATCAATTGATCGAAACATGAAGGAAAAACTCGAATATTTTACCTTCCCCATTCCGGGAATCATTCCAATGACTCGTGTCATTGAACCCATCCGTGCAACAGCACGAGTCTGCTTTAGAAAATCGTTAAAATCAAATTTCGCACTCATTATCTTCTTCTGTAGTTCCTCTGCATCTTCTTGACGCATCTAAGACAGATCAAATTCAATCAACAAATTTATAGAGGAAAAAGCAGTTGATTGGTCTAAGTTGGGATTACTAAAAGCTTACAACTTCTTGTGCCTTCTCCACAAATGAAAGAACATCTCCCATTCCTAAGATACGCCCAGCCATCCGATCAGGGTAAAACGGTTCAAGGTCCTCCATTCGTTCTCCACGACCCACAAGTTTAATCGGTTTTCCAGATACCTGGTCAAATCCAATTAAAAGCCCTAAAGGGTTACACATAGATTAAGCTGCAATGAGGAGGAAATTGACTTAATAAGATGCCGATTCTTTTGAGTCATATATCTGGAAATTCCCGCGAATTCTTTCTTAATATCATCGAGGGACTAACCTCCTTAACACTCAAAGCAGCGCCACCTCTTGAATCACCATCTAACTTCGTTAAAATAGCACCCGTGATCCCTATCTCGACATTGAATGTTGTCACAAGAGCTGTAAAACAAGACCAAAGAGGTTATATTTTTTGGAACTTCAAAGGAATAGAAAGAAGTAATTATCTAAAAAGAAGTCAATAATCGAAAGATATCGAAGTTTTTGTGAAAGAATTTGAGTACCTGCAGCTTCTTGTCCAGTCATGGCATCCACAACGAGCAAAACTTCTGTAGGATTCAGAATTTTCTTCACGTCTTTTAACTCATCCATCATGCCTTTGTCTATCTGTCACGAACGTCTCAAGATGCGAAAGATTTTGACTGCAGTTCTTCTCAAAGAAAGTATTCTTCCTTACCTGAAGTCTTCCTGCTGTATCCATTATAACCACATCAACGTTCTTTTTTTTCGCTTCCTGTAGACCTTGCTTTGCAATATCTGCAGGTTTAACCTCAGTTCCAGCCGTATATACCGGTACACCAACCTGTGGCAGTATAAATTCTGAATATCGACTATAGAGCATCACGGAGATAGATTAGAAGAAGAAAGTATCGACTATAGAGCATCACGGAAGATAGACTAGAAGAAGAAAGTATCGACTATAGAGCATCACGGAAGATAGACTAGAAGAAGAAAGTATCGACTGTAGAGCATCACGGAAGATAGACTAGAAGAAGAAAGTATCGACTGTAGAGCATCACGGAAGATAGACTAGAAGAAGAAAGTATCGACTATAGAGCATCACGGAAGATAGATTAGAAGCTCAAATCTTATAAACACACATACCCAATTCCCTCATATAGCCAAAGATCATAGTTCCAATACCAAAATTTCATTACCTGTTCACCTAAAATGACTAATTGATCAATGGCAGCTGGTCTGTACACATCTCCAGCAATAAGCATGGAAGATTTTCCCTGTGAAAGCATAAAGTCTTATATATATCAGAGCTTTGAACAGAGTGTAACCTTACCCTTTAATACTCAACCAACTTTCACAAGCATACCTGTTTCTTTAAGTAATTCGCGAGTTTAGCACAAACAGTCGTCTTCCCGACTCCTTGAAGCCCAGCCAATAATATTACCGTTGGAGCCGTTTTAGAAAATTGCAGCTCAGCCACCTCTCCACCCATCAATTTTACTAGCTCATCATATACAATCTGTCATAAACATGAGAAGCCAAGGTTTAGACCAAATATAAGGCAATTTACGCATCATTTGGTGTTGTGTTGATGAAACAAATGAAATAAAAAAGGACTGAAGATTGACGCAAAGCGAATAAAGGGCTGATCCAAAACCCTAAACCCTAAACCACATTCATCAACTGAGACAAGAAATAAGGCAATTCAAGCATCATTCGGCTTCTAAGAAGAAAGAAGATGGACAAAAAGGACAAACAAAATTACCTTGACCAGCTGTTGATCTGGTTTGACTCCACGAATAACACCCATTCCAACAGCTTGATCACTGGCCGCTTGAGTGAACCTTCTAACAACAGGAAGACTCACCTATTACAAGCAACCAAAATACTTTCACACACTTCTCCATGAGGAGACAATGAAAGAAAACAATCACACTCACATCTGCCTCCAGAAGGGCTCTTCTGATATCCCTCATAGGTTCAACAATGTTCTCTTTCGTCAGAACCTCTGCAAATACAAGAATCATTACCATAATTGCAATATCTACAGCAACACAATTATACTATCCTTTATCTATGATGATGCCCTCATTCAACTGCCAAGGAAAGCTCTATAAGGTACATTTGATTATCTATGAGTTTGATGTCTTTTCTTTGAAACCATGGGCTATCTCTTTCTATTCTAAATTGATACAATGACCCTTTTCAACTATAATTTCAACCATAACCTCATAGCTATACAAATTGGAAGATATTTTCAGAACTTCAGCTTTAAGACAAAGAGAATAAACTCCAAACCTTCCCCTTTGAGTTTGCTCCAAGCAGCTTCAAGTCCACTCGTCAACTGTCCGAACATCTCAGCTCTTATTACATGCCTTTTGTCTCTTCCAACACCAACTGTCTTCGAGTTCACCCAACTCCATATCTTCCTCTAAACACAAACCCAGACAAAAACAAATAAACAAAGCAACACAAACCCAACAAGACCCTCAGTCAAACGGGGAGAAAAACCCTAATTTCAATCCGAACCGTGAATGGGTTTCTGGAGGAAAGCCGAGCTGAATCGTTAAAACCAGTAAATGCAGAACAAAATGGAGCAGAGCTTCTGGAAGCGCCACTATAACTCTGCGCACAAAGGGTTCTTCTGTTCACACATAAATGAGGGGAAAATTGCAGAGCCTCCATTGACGATTCGAAGCTCTTTCTTCACCGTAAAGCTCAAGCTTTCAGACTCAGCAATCTTGTTTTATCCTGTTGCAGGCTGAGTTTACAATACGATTATTCAGTTTCATATTATCCGTCAAAAAATATCAAAAATGAAAAAAAATCTGAAAATATGATGACGTGGAGAAACACCAGCCGTCGATGATATAATCGAAACGCACCGTTTTAAAGGAGCTTAATTTATCAGAAGGAAGTGAGCAAGCGAAGTAATTGCTCGGACAAAGAGGAGGCGCGTCTGCCGAACGCGCACCGCCGTCGGAGGAACGGACATGAGGCGACTCTTGTGGCGCTCGATTTGGACCAATCCGGTGCCAAGATGTCGTCGTATATTCTCTTACTTCCCCAATTATTGTCAGGTTCTACTGTCATATCTTCTTCCTCTCTAAGGGTGTGTCGGTTTTTTTCAGCTTTGGTGCTATAAAGACAGGATCTTTCCGATGGATAAACTGTTTTAGAATTTGGGTTTTGGTCGGATGTTCCTTATATTGAATTCACAACTCCATTGATACTCAGAGACAAGAAAAATGTGGACTTTGATGTGTACTGAATCCTAGCGTTCTGATCCATTGCAAATATTTGGGGTTCTGTAAAACATCATGAACAATAATCCCTTGTCATTCACTACTGATTAATCCTTTCTGAAAAAGCTACTGTAATTTTTGGTTTTGCAGTAGGTTTTCCATTGGAGATTCGCTGAAAGTACTGAGTATGATATAATAAAACAACTGGTTTAACATCTGCTTTTGTGTGTACCAGAATGAAAGAGGAGAGGGTCCTTGTTGTGTGGATAGCAGCCGGTATCTTTCATCTGTAGGTAAATCAGAATTTTCTTTATTTTCTGCTCTTAATCTGTTGTGTTAAAAAACTCAGAATGGAATCTTCTACTTGTAGAAATATGTTAATTAAAGGAGAATTCAAAGTTTTTGCAAAATTCTTTGGCTGAATAACAATGCCCTTCATGCATATGCTGTGTTTCCATGGTCAGCTGAAGCTTCAGACTGTGAACTGGATGAAGTCCAGGATGATAGCAAAGCAACGGAGAAAGACGCTGCTCTACATTTGGCGCTATCAGAGCTTTCCAATGATTTTTGTAAAGAATCTAGGTTGACTTTGAAGCGTTTTTTTAGCTCCCGTCGAGCTCATGTCATCTCTACTGGCTCGTTGAAGCTTGATCTAGCCTTGGGAGTTGGAGGATTGCCAAAGGTACTTATCAAGTGTAACCAAATTTTCCTTCTATGTGTTATGATAAGTTGTACAACTAGGACATGAACTTTGGATTCATATATATGATATTGGGCAAACTAAACTCTTAAACTAGCTTTTGGGATTAATTAGGCCCAAATCCATATTTGATATGGTATTAGAGCCTGTTCGTCTCGATTTGAATATATTGATGTTGGACTCCTGATTGCGATGTTTATGCTCTAGGATCGAGTCTGGGCGTGAGGGAAGTGTTATGACAAGTTGTCCCTCATCGACTAGGACATGAACTTTTGGATTAGTTAAGCCCAAACTCATATTTGACAGGACATCTGTTTCCATGGCACTCCCTTGAAGACTCATGTACGTATTACAAGAAAAATACATGTTTTTTTGTAGGGAAGAATTGTTGAAGTATATGGGAAAGAAGCTTCTGGAAAGACAACGTTAGCCCTTCATATCATCAAGGAAGCTCAAAAACTTGGAGGTAAGTTTATTAATCTTTCATCTAAGGGTTTGACTGGTGGAAACGCAGCGTTTGCGCTTGTGCTTGGCGGCGTTTCTGTCTGCGATGGGCGGCGTTTTGTTTCATTTTGTCTGAATGGTGGAATCACTGCGTTTGCGGGTCATGTTTTTCCCATTTCATTTGTCAGGGACCTTAATTTAAACTGATACTCGAACGTGAAAACACTTCACTTCTGGCATTGACATCTCAATCCCAGCGTCATGTTTTTCCCACTTCATTTGTTTTAGATAATAATTTCTTCTCTCGTTGGCTAGGCTATTGCGTTTATCTTGACGTCGAGAATGCCCTGGATCCTACGCTAGCCGAATCAATTGGCGTAAACACGGAAAATCTTCTGATATCACGACCTGACTCTGCTGAAAATTTGCTCAGCATTGTTGACATGTTAACCAACAGCAGATCCGTTGATGTAATAGTTGTCGACAGTGTAAGGCCACTCGGTTAATCTATGTTTCTTATTCAATCTGTTTCTTTCTTCTCGTGTTTTTCGTTTTGCATGGTAATTTCCCCAATACATCAACGAGCCGTGCCTAACATTGAACTCTTTGCAGGTTGCTGCCCTTGCCCCTCAACGAGAACTCGATGCTCCTATTGGTGGTATCGATGGAGACATACAATCAAAGATAATGACACAAGCACTGCGAAAGATTGAATATTCGTTATGCAATTCTCATACTCTGATTGTTTTCCTTAATCAGGTTAGAGAAATATTTGTGAGCTATATCTTCGAATTCAGGATTTGGAACGTCCCGCTAAGATCAGTATCTATAATACAGGTAAGATCACATGTTAAGTCTAACTCGGGATTTGGAAACGCGGAAGAGGTCACATGTGGGGGTAACGCGTTGGCATTTCACGCTGCTATACGTCTCAAAATGACGAGAACAGGGCTAATAAAGATTGACGACAAGGTATAACGACACTTTTACCCACTGTTCTAAAAAGCTAGATTCTCATCGACGCCCAAAATGACCAAAATGACGACGTTTTGATACTTAAAAAAACTAACAATGATACTCATCCATGCGTTTATTTTTTACCGCCTTTACTTTCATCATTGCATTCGTCTGCTTATATCTATTGTATCGTCTTTCGTCTATTGACTTCACCTGAGTCTTCCGTCCTCGCCTTCGTCTCTAATCCTCGTCTTTACCTCCATCCTCGTTTTCTTATCCGCCATCGTTTCTCGTATGTTATCATCGCTTTCATCTTTTGTCATTGAATTTATTTCTCATCTCCGTATTTGTTTCATCTCCACCATCGGCTTCATCTCTCGCATTCACCCTCGCCCTCGCCCTTGTCTTGATCTAACATCGTCCTCACTCGATGTCCACTTTTTGTATTTTTTATGAAGCTTGTCATCGTAAGTTGATATTGTAAATTCAATATTTATAAATATTAAAATTATTTATTTATATGTGTTTTTATTTACTTATAAATATTTTGAATCAAATATTTAGATTATAATTATATTAAATAATATATATATCTGCCTAGTCCATCTAGACACCATCTAAGCGTTCTGGGCGCTAGGCATTGGATGTCCGCCCGTTTAGCGCCTAGCGCCTAACGCTTTTTTGAACATAGCTTTTGCAATTGTACTTAGACAATCTCCGTACCTTAATCTCTTCATTTCTCATGCTTTGTTGTTCACAATCACAGATAAGGGGTGTTGGTGTCAGTATCCAGGTGGTGAAAAATAAACTGGCACCAGGAATGAAGAAAGCTGATTTGGGCATTCACTTTGGTCATGGATTTTACATTGAGCCTGAGGTGGTAGAATTGGCTTCTGAACATGGACTTATTATTAAAGAAGGAAATAGTTATTTCGTCGAAGGTGAGGTTATTAACGGGGAAGAAGCAGTTGTCGCGTACTTGGTGGAAAATGGTGAGGTTCTTGATGAAATCGTCAAGAATTTAAGAAGAAAGTTGTTTGACATGTAACAAGATCGCCGAGGATTCGCTTTTAACGTAAAGAATCATGGGTATTTCCTCAATCGTCTTTTCGTTAAGTCGTATTGGTCGGGTATTGAACTAAAAGTAGGAAGAAAGAAACAGCTTAAGCTTAATTCTTAGATGATATTAGAGACACTTTTTAAGTATCTACTTACTGCTTCTGCAGAATTTTGCAGGTCTTTTTGTTCATTTGAAAACCTTAGTGATTTCTTTGTCATTCATTGGCCTTGACTAGTGGAGTCGCAATCGTCTGCAAAAACGCGAAACGTAGAATTTAAAAATCTAAAATTATGTTATGTTTGCGTTTCGGTGCGTTTTAAATAAAATTACGAAAATATGCTTCAAATATAAAACATTTATACGTATTTTAAATTTTGTTTCAATGATTTGTTATAGTTTATAATTATCTTATATGAAAATATTTGAATATGTTTTGATAAAATTATTTTAGGTTTTTGTTATAATTTATATTATTTGTCAATATATATGTATATATATTGTATATTTAAAATTTTAATAATTTTAATAATTTTTAAATTCATTTCAAATATTTGAAAATTATAATTGAAAAATATAAACCAAACCACAAAAATTTAAATAATTTTTTTATTAATAATTGTCTATTTTGGTAATTTTGTTCAAAACACGATCATAACAGTTTTCTACCAATTCGCTTCTAGTCGTAATCATTGGCAAACACAACCTTTCCACCGTTCAGACAAAATGAAACAAAACGTCGTCGATTGCCGACAGAAACTTCCACCTTCAAGCCTATTGTCTTGTAGCTTAACTTTTTGCTGATAGTTCAGATGAGATCTATTTGTTTCCTCTTTTACATTTCCAAATTCTGCATATAAGAAAATCTAGAGGCTGTATGGGATTTAGGATGCAAAAATCTCAACAAACCCGATTTTGAACAAAAAGAAAGAATCACAATGGAAGAGGTTTCAATTGCTCAAAACAACAATGAGAAAAACCAGACATTAAAAAATGAATCTTTAGACATCTATAACAACATGAGATTCAAAAACCCGAATGCACAAAAGAAGAGAGAAAAAACCAATGAAAGCGCCTTCGATTCAATCAACGATGAACATTCATTTGTCCAGACAAAAACTGCTGAGAGCCGTTGATCTTAGTCTCACCATCATATGAACTCCAAAGAGAAACTCTGTCCTTACAACTCTTACTGTTATTATCAAACCAAGAATCCATGAATCCTACTCGTTGTCTCGGTGTGCTCAAAGATCTTATTTTTGTCTTTGCAGACTCTTTTAAACCCTCAGAATTCGAAACCCAACATTCGTCACCTACAAGATTATGTTCAGCGCGACTGAAAGATCTACGTGGGAAAGAAAAAGGAGAATCTTGTCCATCAATTGAGTCTTGTCTGAGTAAAGTTTTCAGCTTTACTTGAGATGGAAGCCGAGTTTCGTTCGAAGTAAGAAGTAAATTCATGGGTCTTGCAGTTCTTGATTCATCCCAATGCTCCATCCTACAGCTCCTCATTCCCATTTCATTCGAGTAAATAGACTCTAATACCATATGAGGACTTCTTTTCTCCTGCAAAGGCATTGATCTTAAGCTGAATGGTTACATAAAGATCAAGATGAAGCCATCTATTCATCATACGAAATGCTTAATTACCCGATGAGAGCGTGAGTATTTTAACATACGCTCGCGTTTGATCATCCCCTCGTGCTTCCTTAACCATATAGCTTTGATATCTTCCTTTGTAAGAGCACTACTATCCCATCTGTTCTGACTGTTACACTCAACCTGCAGGTGAATTTATACTCAGAGGAGTAAAACTTAGGTTTTGAATTTGACTTATTTCATCTGAATTGGTGAAAAACTGAATATTTACGAAGAATTGATGATATGTATGGCTAAATGGATTCATATAAGATCAATGATCATACCTTTAGTTCCTCTTTGATCTCCCATCTTGGTTTTGACCAATGCTTTCTCTCATTTGAAAGAAGGTTTTCGTCTCGAGCCTTTTGCTTTAAACTAGAAGGCGAAGACTTTATCACGATAGACATTCGTCGCCTCACTGCTCGGCCACGAGCAATTGCTTGTAGCCTTACCAATGCCTTCAATGCTCTTAACGCTTTCCTGGCCTATTTGGATCATATGAAAAGTAAACAACTTTAACAAAAAAGACTGAAAATGAGCTGAAGAGATCAACGAAAATCGAATCTTCTGACCAGATAAGCCCTGAAAGCGCTCTGAATCTTGATGGCAGCCAAATTGGGTTCAAGCTTTTTGGAATAATGTTGAGACTTAAACGCATTACCAGCTAAACGCACAACTTCAGCCGCTGCTTTAGCGGCTGCAACTGCTGCCTCTGCGGCTGCAGCCGTGGCTATAGCCACGTTTAAGGCATGTTTTCTTTGCTCTGCTGTGGCTTTGTCCAATGTTCTTGTGTCTTGTGTTGTAGGTACCACTGCGGTTACAGGCTGTTGTCTTAGCTTTAACCTCCTGAATATCCATCTCAGTCTCTTTGGCTTCTACAAAAGATTTCATTCATTGATCAAATAGAGTTAACATAATTTGATCAGCTTCAAGAATAATGAAATCAAACCTTGTCTGATTTTGGCTTTGCTTCACAAATGAAGAGCCTTCTCATCCAACTAAACAATGACCTCCTCTTCGCCATTATCTGTTTTATATCAGACTCTCTTTCTTCTTCCCCTTCTTTCCTTTTTCTCCTTCGATTCTATTTTTGAAAGAGTCACTTAATGCAAAAAGATATTCTATTTTGGTAAGACTTATATGTCATCCATTCCATCCAAAAAATGGTTTTAACTGTAAAATATATATTTAAAAGCTTGCAAATTTCAGGAAAAATCTATCATGACGTGCATTGAAACAAGAGGAAAATGATGAACAAACGTTCATTCATCAAAGATAATTAAAAACCAGATTGAATGATTAAGAAAACAAAAATTTAGAGAAAACCCATTAAAGATCATCGATATAACCAAAATGGGTTCGATTAAATCTCAAGATTTTACATCATAATGCAATGAAACTACGAATTAATACATTAGGGACAGAAAGAAAAACAAAAAAAAACAGAATCTTTACCTGTTCAAACACACAAACGACAAACAGAACACACAGTAAATGGTTGAACAAATGTGATATGATTTTGCAGAAACAAAGTGTGTCTGTGATCTTGAAGAGACGAAGAGCCAATTGAAGGTACTTATGAACACATGAATTTGCTGTTAAATTATGTTCTGATCATCATCCGTAAGATTGTACGCAAATGTCTAACCGTCTTTCTATTAATTTCATGTCCAAGTGTCAAATTGACAGTCTGATTTACTGAGTGTGAGACTTGTTCAAACACATCCCTTTAATTTTTCACTTTTTATACCAATCACTTGGATTGGCCCTACTTAATTATAAAATATATTTATTGTTATTATTAAAAATGATATCTGGTTCAATAATTAGAGTTTCAATGTCGTTGAAATCATGAATCCAGTCCATGCATACAGTTTATTAATTATTGTTTCTGATGTTATAAAACAATATTAGTTTAACCCTAATGTGAAATCAAGATTGGACCAATAAAAATTACGGGCTTTCTCATACTTATTTTTAGTTTTTTTTTTATTTTTAAAAAACATCTTTTTTTTTTCAAATTTCAACGAACCTACTACGTTAGTTTTTTAATATTTTGATATAAAAAGAAATATTGTATGGGGTATATATATAAGGAATTTTCCAATTCTAATTGAGGAAAAAAATATTAATCTGAGTTTGGAAAAATATCACGAGTCATTTAGTAATGTTTTTTCTACGATCTAGTTTTTTATTCTTTTCCATGAATACGTGTGCTATTCAATATGTATTTGAATTTAATTTTAAAAACTAAAATAAGTGAAATATGTTAATTTTCTTTCAAATTTTCTATATATAGAATTGATAATTAAAAAATGCCAAATTATTTATATTATGATTTGATATATCATAGATTTAGTCCACTTTATAATGTATTTTTCCCCCTTTTTGCATGCAGTAAAAGAACACGTGGTCTCTCCACTTGGCAACGTATCTTATAAAGTAGAATAAAATATATCTTAAACGTAAAAATCGAAGCAGATTACAGCCTATTATTTTCATATTCTAACATAAATTCTCTCGCATTAAATATAAATCGACCCTAGAGGAATAATTACTAAGGAAAGAAATTTATTGGAACTGAAGGGTTTATTTCCATATCCCAAACAACTTAATTAATTAATAAACGAAATTAATATATTAAATTTAGAAGATATTTAATAACTATACAGATAAACAAATAAAAATTTAGTAAATAATTAAAAAAAAACAAAAAAATATATATATTAAATAAAATTCCGTAAATTATTAAATTTTGACAAAATAATTATTAAAAATATTATTTTAGTTATATATTATTTAAAATTATTTATTTTTAGAATAAATTTAAATTTAAATTTATCTTAATAAATTTAAATTTTCAAAACTATAATTACAAATTTTTAAAATCAGATAAAAAAATTTATATGCATTCTCTATTTAACTTATTTAATTTCTTATATATTGAATTCAGAAAAATCATATCATTTATCCTTTAAAAAATCATATATTTAATTAAAAGTCATATATTTAAATTTAAAAATATTAATTTATTTCTTATATATTATATATTTTTCATATAGATTCAATTTTTTATCTCTCTAATTCATATCTATTTTTTAACTAAAATAATAATTAATTTTCATGAATTTTTATAAAGAAAAAAACATTTAATGAAATTTTATCTTATTTTTTATTTTGAAAAAATATTTATTTTATAGAATCTTCTTAGTCATACAAAAAATATATGAAAAAATAAAAATGAATAAATATATACATAAACGAACTTAATATTTTTTTCAAATCAATTATTACATATTTTTTTAATTTTACATATTTTTTTCAAATCAATTATTACAAAAGTAATATCTATTTTTTTAAATCAAACTTTTTTTTTCAAAATAAATTTCTATATCCGTGTAATGGGGGGTTATCACCTAGTAAACACACAAAAGCATATATTCAAATAACATAAGATGAATATCCATAATTTAATTGTGTTTTTGTTAATGCAATAAAATAAAAACGTAAAATATAATTATGTAAAATCAGGTTGTTGAGATATATAAAGAGTACAAAAGTTCATGAGAGGAATGAGGAGAACTTCAAGGAGTCAAAGAGAAGAATGAGGAGAAGAATGAGGAGTCTAAAAAGGATCAAGAGAAGTCAAGATATGAAGAAAAAACGACAAGGATGTGCGGTTGAAAATCCGGTGGATTAGCTGAGCACATGTGAAGTATAGATAAATTAACTCGAAATAAAGAAGTAGTTAACTTATCTAGGCGTGTATCGAAAAAGTACCAAAAATAGAGTGAATACAGTTCACAGAGTTTTTTAACTGTATTTAGTGGGATATCGTGAAAAAATGTGAGAGACATTTTAGCGTTTATTTACATCTAACTCAGGCGTAGTTATCTGCGAAAATCTTTAGTACATTGTAAAAGCAAACAAATGTACTTAAAAGATTGATTAGTAAGTAAAGTTAGTATTATTTTGTTCATTTTGGTCTCTTCAAGATATTATTTGATTTAGTTGTAAATTTTCAGTTTTTATTGGTCCCAACCGTTTATCTAATTTTACAAATGACTGGCTTGTAAATTGTTTGCATACCACAACTAAGTTTCATTTAAATTTTGTTTCACCCGTATATATCAAAAGATTTACGATTCAAAGATATAGATATTATTATAGTAAAAATAATAAAATTTATACAATTTGTCGATAAACATAAGATAATATCTATTCGTATGTAAACCCTAATGATTAACCCAATTTAGAAAAATCCAAATATTCCTTAATTATATATATAGAATTTGGTGGTCCATAAATAAGTGTTGAGAAGATAATTGCAAAAGAGAAGTGACTCAATGATAAGAGCCATGTGAGTAATGATGGTCCAATTTTAGCTTAGGGTTTTAGGTCTTTTAAGAAACATTGATTTTTCCCACTTCCTTTTTTCCTACACCAACATGGTTCATGACCCTTTTGAGTTGTTTTTAGTCCCCACTCTCAATTCTTCAATAATAATAATAATAATAATAATAATAATAATAATAATAATAATAATAATAATAATAATAATAATCACTTGCGTTATTATGATGCTTTTAGTGAAATGAATCTACATGAATAACAAATTAAATCAATTTTGTTATAGGAATAGCTTATGATCCTTTCGACCTTTATCTAACTACTAATAAAAAAAATAATACCAGTTGTGGTGGTAAAGTGGTTGAGTCCGGTTTGTGGAAAATTCTTTTTTTCGGTTCGATTCCTTTATCCCGTAACTGGTGGAAGGGGCTTTCACATGATCTACCTAGACCTGCGGGTTTACCCGGTCCTAGATCGGAGTTCCCGCGTCAACAAAAGAAAAAGTATGTTGAAAAAAATCAAACGGTAATTAACTAAGGGAAATATTGTCTTTATATATTTTAAAATATTTGGTATAATTTTTAATGTTGAATTATTATCACATTCTTTCAAGATTACAATCTTTTATCGATATAATTTAAACCAAATATCATTTTAGAAGTTCTTAATATTTTCAGCTTGAATAATTAAATCTTGATACTATATATATGGAGGTATCGAGAATTATGAAACCTGAACTTCAAATAAATTAATTGATTAATTTTTGTAGATATTAAGTATGTTATATTAGATTATTTCTAGATTGGAGATTGGAGTACGCAAATATTAAGATATTGATGCATTTCTAGCAAATTTTATGACTTTCTGGAAGTGGGAAAAAGAAATTCAATTCACCAATGATGAGATCATACAGGTTATCTGTATCTAAGACTAAAGAAAATGAAAAGATGATACATTTATTTTACTTTAAAAAAAATTGTTTAAATTAAATATAATAATATATAATAATATCCAATATCTAATCATAAATTGACCATATCCCATCTTAAGATAATTAAATGATACGGACAATCTGGTGATTCAAGAACTGAGAACAACTTCACTATGTACGGAACCATCTTCCATTCGTATCCATGATTTCAAAGCAAATGGCATTTCCGTAATTTCCAAGATCCTTGCACCTCTTGACCAATTTCCATATCCACCATAACCACTATGTCTTGCAAAGCAAAGCCAAAGCTTGTCCTTGTACGGACAACACCAATCAAGTCCATGGTTATGACCTACAAACACCGCCTGTTTACCACCATAAACGGATCACATATATATATATATATGACATTATATATAAACAAGTTATATATACATATATATGTAAATATAGTTTAAGATTTGACCTTGACAGAGGGTCTGTCTTCAAGGATTTTCATGATGCCCAATTCGGCTTCTTGAGGGGCAACTCTCTCTTTGTTGATGGATCCGACGCAAGGCTTTGTTATCAATTGCGATGGAGCCACTTCGTTGAAAGCCTTACTTGGTATGTGCCAAAAGATCAACTCCGGAACCCTATAGAAGATATATCATCTTCTATATATCCAAATTCTAATGCCAAAAATATCGTCAAATGACTAATTCAATGATTTAGAATTATTCAAAATCATATATAAGGTGAGAAAATATGATATTACATTCCTCTTAGGGGTTCAAATCAGAATTCGGGGTCCGACATCAAATACTCAAATCAAGATCAACCAAACCCTAATACTGTTAAATATGGGTTAGGCCTAACTAATTCAAAAAATGAGCTAAAAATTTAGGATTGTCCAACACTATATATATAAGATCAATGTTCATGTTCTTAACTGATGTGGGACAATACATCAAAAGACTACTCCTCACGTTCAGACTCGGTCCTAGGACGTGAACACAATCGGGGTCCAACTTCGATACACTCAAATCAAGACGAACCTAGCTCTGATACCATGTTAAATATGAATTGGATTAACTAATCCCAAAAGTTACGTTAGGATTGCCCAACGCCATATATATGAGACCAATGTCTATGTCCTTAGCTCAGGTTCATCCCGATTTAAATATATCAATGTTGGGCCCCCAATTGCAATGTCACGCTGCATGACCGAGTCTGGACATGAGGAGAGTGTTATGATAAGTTGTTCCACATCGACTAGGACATGAACTTTGGACTCATATATATGGTATTGGGATTAGTTAGACCCTACCCATATTTGACAAATACCACATCAAATACATTTTATCACGACTCAACCCAAATATCCATGTTTTAACTAATAAAAGACATAACATTCAAGATTATCATAAGGATAGCAGATGAATTCGAGTAAAAACATGGCCAATGATGATGTTTGATTGTACCGTGCATCAGGATTTAGCTCGTTGGACTTGTTTTTGAACCATTCTGCTTGAGCATTCGAGATGACTTTAGGGTATGAGCCACCACCGGAATCAAGAAAGTAGAGGAACACCACTGGTGAGTTTGGATTGCTCCTTGATGTGACCACATGAACATAGTTTGAGACGCTAGGATAGAGTTCTTTAGGACCACACATGGAATATGATAGTGTGTTGTTGTATGTTGCAACCTCATGTTCAATCAAATCGAGACGCGTTGTTCCCTTGAATTCACACGCATCTTCGTCTAGTACCAAATCGAAACATCATATTTGTTAGGAATGGGCAAATTACCAAAAAAATTTGTAGCGACTCGAAATCCATCCGAATTTAAAAGAAATATTTGAATATGTTGTTTCATATAATAAAATTAGTAATTTACACACGAATATCAGCGAGTCTTGAATATATATATATATATTATAATTTAAAAAACCTTAATTTTTATGATAATTATGAAAATACCATTATTATTAGATTTGTTATGTTGTGTATTATTAGCTAGCACATAAATAATAGACTCATATACATTAGTATTAAATAATTTAAAACTTTTAAATTATCTTTTGAATTGAGTTAAATTTGTATCACTAATATTATCCGAATGGCTCATCAATCTTATTTATTTGTTTTGTTTTCTATGAATATTTATTTATTGAGCAAAATTTATCTCTAATATTAAAATTTAACATTACAATCGAAAAAGATAACACGTTGAGATGATCTAAAAAGGGTTAAGTATCGTTAAACTCACCAATAGCCGATGAATTGGCGAGATCACAGCGAATGGGGGGAACTCCGGAGGTTGAAAACCAATCCAAAGGCCATTCAAAAGGAGCATCATCATGGTTACCAAAGAGAGTAGCCCATGGAATACCTCTTTGTTGTGTTGGAGACAAAGCTTTGTCCCAATACAAACTTGCATTTTGAATTGCTATGTTGTTTGCTGTTATTACATCTCCTAAATACACCACCATATCTGTCTCTCCATTTTTACACTTTTGTTAGATAAAAAGCCACATGTAAATATATTAATTATATCTAAATTTTCAAATTATGTCAAATATGATCTTGGATCTAACTAATCCAAAAAATTAATTCGTTTAAGGTTGTTCAACACCATATATATATATATATATATAAAAGACTAATATTCAAATATTTAGCCGACGTGGGATAATACATCACAACAAATTAAAATATAAACTTGTAATATATTCACAAATAAAACATAATTTTAAAATTATATCAGATCTATAATAACTATTTTATTGTCTAATGAAATGCAAAAAGAAAATTTATTTCTGAAACTTAATATATAATGAATCTTTTTAATATTGGTGAATAAATTTATATGTTTATAGGAATAAATAAGTAAATAAAAAATGTGTTTTCTTAAATACAATAAATTACATTTTATCTCTTCGAAAAATTCTGAATATATTAATTATATAATAACAAATGAATTTCGATTTTACATTTATTTTCTAATTGATATGAAAAACACAATATAATTGACATTCAAAATCAATTTTGAAACATTTATATCATAATCAAATATTTAATATCAAAATATATCGAGTTCAATAGTATGCACCATTCAATCTAAAAATAACGTGAAAATTTACAATTATTTAATACCATAAACTACAAATTACGTGTAAGGAGAAAATGGGTACTGACCTAATATTATAGACAAAGAAACATAACCTACAGATTTAAAACGGAAAAGGGATTGACGGTGGGGTTAACGGCGGAGAAGGGAGTAAAAACGTCACCTGGGGTTTCGGCGTCGAGAACGTCAGAGATAACTCTAACGGAGTTAACGTCCTGATTCGGGCCCCATTCCGTCCAAGCGTCCTCACCAAAGTGGAGATCGGCGAAGATGGCGATTCTGAACGATGCACCGCACCGCACTGGAATATTCCTCACCGTAGCCGTCGGTAATCTGAGTTCACCGGGATGATCAAATCGAACGGCCAGGAGTAGAGGAAGAGTTACCAAGATGAGGATAAGATGAATCGACGGTGAGGATGTCATCTGAGGGGAAAAAATATCAAACGCACCAAACGGTCTTTGTTATGGAACTAACTCACAAAAAGGGTTGTCTTTTTGGTGGGATTTATAGCTTTTATAAAATAGGAATGTGCATGCATTTTTGGTCCGATCGTTGTATAGATGATTAGTATATTTCGAGTTTTTATAATTTGGATTAAACGTTGATATAAAAGGTTTATTCCGTCCTAATTAGGGTAAGCAAAGGTCAAATACCCGGATTTTTGAAGTTATCTAAATTCGAATCAAACATATAATCAATTTTGTATCCGAATTCGCATAAGCAAGATAAGGGTATCCGAGTCTCGTATATCTGAACAATAAGTCGAGTATTCGTGAGTATCCAAATCCAGTTTTTAAAAATATTATAGCATTTATTGGTTCGGGTTTGAATCCAGTTTGATTTATTGGTCACGGTCCATAGCCATTTCTACTTGGTATCAAATCCAGTTTGATTTCGGATATTCGATTCATACTAAGTCTAACAATTATAATAGTTTCGTAGTTATCATAAAAATTAAATGTATTTTTGATAAATTAATATTTATGCTTGGATATCCGCAGATATCCGTAGAGGTGAGCGAGTATAAATATCGACAAATATCTGACTATTCATATTTTTATTCACATTCGACGAATATCCGTATTTACTATTCGTATTCATAAATATATAAATCCGTAAATTCGAATATTCGTAACTAACAAATAACAGACGAATAAACGATCCACATACCACGCAACAAACCACGAATTCGTGGATTTAATCATTTTATTATCCAAAATCCGAATCCACGAGTTCAATTATTGTTTTTTTAAGAGATTAGAATAGATTTCGAACCCGAATGAATTTTTTGGTATTTTTCCCATCTCTAATACTAATACTACTATGACAAAAAAAAACTTGCACGATTGGAACGTGACAAAAAATCATCAATTTGTACTATAAAGTTGTTCAATCTTAGCGTTTCATAATATCATCCAATATATTTGTAAAGATTAAGAGGCAAAGAGAATACTAACAAGAAGAGATTCAAAGAAGAATATTATTTTTTTTATGAAACAAGGAGGGATTGATACATATTTATATACATGATTGGTCAAAGATAAAAGAACTAAAGTAATTACATAACAAATACCAAGGCAAAGACTAAGGGAAAACCTAGGCGGAGAGAAGACCAAGAAGAAAAACATAATGGTCCTTTTGACCATGCATGAAGACCATAAGACCTCATACCAATAACAATTTGTAATATATTTATGAATATGGATATGATGATCATTTTTTCTAATATATATACACTAATATGAACGGTATGAACGGTATGCAAAGCTTTTTTTATACGTTTTTAAGTTATAAAAATCCGTAGTATTATACCATTTCAAATATGTTGTTATTATCATACATGTTTGTTTGGGTTAACTTCAAAAATATCCTCGTAGGGTTAAATTACTTCAAAAATATTTTTCTCTAAAAAAATTAACTTCAAAAATACTGTTATAATGTTGATATTTCCAAAATACCCATGTTGACCATGCCGACCCTGCGACCCTATTGACCACATGACCTTGGACCCCGCGACTCTGCCAGAAATTGCCGAAAAATCATCGGAAATCAGCGGAAATCTCTCGAAATCACCGGAAATCGTCGAAAATCGCTAAAAGACGCTGGAAATAGAGAAAAATCGCTGGAAATTGCTCGAAATCACCGAAAATCTCTGGAAATCACTAAAAATGGCTAAAACATCGTTGGAAATCGTTCGAAAATTGCTTAAAAACACTCAAAATTGTTGTAAATCGGTCGAAAATAGAAAGAAATCGCTCGAAAATGTAAAGAAATCCCTCTCAACGTCGTTTCCCTCTACTCAAATTTGTTTTTCTCTTTTCTCAAAAATGTCAAAACCAAATATATTTTTTACTAATAAAATATAAAGACACCTATGTCTTTTCTCCTAATTTTTTTCCCATTAGATTTATGTAGTTTTATAAAGGTATCCTTGATATTCTCCGTGTCTCTTTCTTAGACCGAAAAAATAAATACAAAATTGAAGTTATAATCAGAATTCAAATATAATGAACATGTATATATTATTATGTAATTCATTTGTTTTAGTTATCAATTTTTTTGTGTCATATTATTAGGAAAGAACGATGAAAAGCATTAAGTAAAGATTATAGGGGGATCGTTATTATATATTTAAACGATAATGTAATTACGGTTTCGATTTATTATAGACTAAAAAAAATGCATATTTGTATACCTAACATCATGAACATTTTGTTGACAATAAATAAATTGGAATATATTATTTGCATGCTTCGCATATTCTTTTACGTCAACGATATAACATTCCCATTGTACTAAAAAATTAACATAAAAAAGGCCCCACGCAATAGATTGATATGACTATATATATATATATATATTATATGTATCATATATATTCGGATAATTGACCATCCATCTAATAAGACCATCAAAATAATAAAATCGTAAATAAAATCATCCAAATTCGGAGCTATACTCTATTTATACATTCACTTACAAAAAATCTTGATATTAAATGTATAAATATGTTAGTTCAACTAAATCATATATATTTAACATGTTTTTAATTGATATATAAATTATATAAAATTAGTGTTTTATTTATACATAAATGGAATGAGTTGATACTATCCTAAAGGTATCGTTCGTTCATAATGTTATGAGCACGTGATCTTATTTGCCATCTATGGACCGACAGTGACAAGAGCGTGCTACCTAGTCTTTTATTTAATTTTCTATATAATTATTGTTATAACAATCTATAAATACATAAATTTTCTATAAGCGCAAAATTTATTTCCCCTATTTTCCCGATACGGAATAGATAAGATATATATATATATATATATAATCATAAAATTGAAATAAATCTACAATTCTAATTGGATTTCTAATTTCAAAACTAATTTATAGAAATAATTAATTTTAACATCATTCATTTAAATTAGAAACCAAATATATCCAGTCATACTCGGTTTTTGTTATTCTTTTCCTTGTAAATCGATAATTTGTTATGATATATTACATCGAAATAGGTAATTATAGATATCGTATCCATCGGAAATTTAGTGGCAAAAAGCCACGTCAGCCTTTCAAGAAAAACATAGGATAACACTCATAATTAATAACATATTAAAATAAATGATTGGAAATTTCATAAATACAGATCAAAATAAAATCTCTACAATTTTTTTAAACAAATATACATATAATATTTTTTACATCTATTTGACATAACTCAAAAAAAATTCTGAAATTATTTTAATTTTTTATATATATGACAATAATCTTAGAGAAAATACTCTAAAATAAATCAATTTATTTGATAACTACAATGTTTTCATTTTAAATTCGTATTTTTATTTCATAATAATATTTAAATTAACTGAATCACGAATAAGAAGGAGAAAATCGTAAAATGTAAACCTAACAAAAAGTTTCTGAAAAAAATAAAAATTGTAAAAAAAAAACAAGAAAGTATATATAAATCGGGTATCGTAAAGGAAAAAGAAAAAAACCTAAGACTCTTTTACTCTGAAATATGAAAAAGGAAAGTGTGAAACTTCTTTGAATTCTCTGATCTTTGTTTTGTTAATTTCCTAATCCGGGAAGGATTGTCGACCCTTTATGAATTACAATCTGTCTCTGACTAGGGAACCCAGAAGAACACATCTCTTTTTCTCTCTCTCGATTCTTGGATTTTACCTTTCTCGTGAAATCTAGGGATTTCTGTTAATTTCTTGATTAGGAAGTACTTCTGTCGGCTGTTGTTCTTCGAATTCTCGAATTAAAATGGGTAATTGGAGAAGACAACGAGGAAGAAATCATTATAATCAACCTGAAATTACGCAGCAGCAGCAGCAGCAGCAGATATGGACACGATCAAGCTCTTCTAAGCCGCCTATTGGTTTGTCCTTTTCCCTATTCCATTCCTTTTTTAATTATTTATTTGAACATGTTTTGAATTTTTTAAATGATTTTGTTTTTGTTCGCTTCAGATTCTGTAATTTTTTTGGGTTTTTTTAAATAGATTTCTCTGTCTCAGTACTGTTCCTAGGGTTCATGATTGTTCATCAACTCCATCTCGTTTTCTCTTGATTACTTAATAATCTGCATTGAAAATATATGAACACGATTCAGAAATACTTCATTGACTTAATGTGTAATTGAAGATTATAATTGTGAAACATCGCCATTGATATGATTATAAATTACTAATTCAAATCCTGGTGCTTGATTACTGGATCTTAGACCAGTTTTTTCGATCATGGGTTTCTTGGCCGACACGTTATAATGGTTCATATGTTTCTACAGCTAAGTGGGAACGCTCTGTTCCGGCATGGGAGAAGAGTTTCTGCAGCACAGTTGGTTCAGTTCCATGGAGGAAGGTATTAGAAGCAAAGAAAAACATGTACATATATGACAATGTGGTTCAATGGAATGATTCAGCCGGTGAAGAAGCATTCAATAACGCTAAATCTCGATTTTGGGCTAAGATAAATGATCTCCCTTGCAACATATCCTTGCCTGATCCTGACATATACATTGATAATGTTGATTGGGATGCAAAGGTTGATAATGAACTGATTCTGGATTTAGATCGTGATCCAGAGCCGCCTCAAACGCAAACAACAGAAGGCGAACAAGTGATTTTGGGAATGTCTGTTCTGTCTGATCATTATACAGTTGGATGGGGAGAAGCTGAGGGTATTGATGAGAGCAATTGCACTGCAAGAAAAGCGGAGCAATGTGATTGGAACGCTGGTTCGTGGGAGCAGAATAACGAGATATGGAACGGAAGAGGGAAAATGGATTGGTGTGATCATACGAAAAGCACGTTCCAATGGAAGAACGCGATTCGTGGCGATTGGAAGCAAGGAGAAGGCGTAGATCATGGAGGTAGATCATGGAGGGTTTATAAGGAAGATAATGTGGAGGATTGTCGCAGGAGGAACAGAAGCAGAGGATGTTTTCGTCATCATTCCAACGGTAGGGATTGGACAGAGACTTTCTGAATGCATTTGATGATGATGATGATGATAATGATGGTGATGGTGATGATGATGATGATGATTTGGAATGATGAACAGTCAAGTTTTGGTAGTTATAAGTATATCTAGATCTTAGTTAGATGACTCCTAATTGCTTTACTATATTCTTTAGTTTCTTTGTAGATACAATACAAGTTATAATGGAAATTGATTTTAGTCTTCTCTTTGGGTTATATATATATTTTAGTTATATGCAAGTACACTATGGTGAGTTAAGGTAAGAATTTGAAGAAGATTAAAATAATATAAAAAGAAAACAATATATTAAAAAATAGAAATAAATGATAGTAATGGAATGAATGAGCACTAGAATGGATAAATTATCCGGATTATATGGATTTGATTCGTAATCAAAATTTCGAATATTCAAAAAATCAAATACAAATAAGAGAAATATATATGTAATTTTTATGCGCGTTTTATTTGAATGTATTTTTGTTAAATTTGATAATTTATATTTTGTTTGTTTCGTAGGAAATTGACAAAACTACTATAATTATCGACGAAACTAAATTTAGATGACTCATGTGGGTGATTAATATAAAAATGATTATTTATTTTATTTATTTTTGGTGTTTTTTATAACTTTATACAATTTTTAACTGTATTTATGAATTCTATTAGATAATTATTGATTTTTTTATGAATTCTATTAGATTATTATTGATTTTTTTTTTTATGTTTTCTTAAAACAAATTTTAGATTCAGTTATAGATACGGATATTCGAATATCAATAACAAATCTAAATATTCGTCAAATTTAAATAATTTGATGTTTATGAATATTCGTTATTAATCCAATTCTAGGGGTGCGATACGGGCCGGGCCGGCCCGAACCCGAAAAAAACCCTAATTTTTGCGGATCGGACCGGCCCGGCCCGGATATGATCGGGCCTAGAATATACGGTCTGAAACCCGGCCCAACGGGTTTTGGGTGGGCTCGAACCTAAAGAGATAAAAAAAACAAAAAAAATTAAACAAGTCTAAAACGCTAAATTAATCCATACGAATCCAAATTGCACGTCAACAAAGTCCGAAATGCTTAACAAATCAGTAGAAGTCTAATAATCTAAAACAAAAATCAACAACGATTAAAAACTATTCCATACAAGTCCATAAATGAAAAAACAAAAAACAAACAAATTTGACTTGAATCTCTTACTCTTCCGGTTTCACCATTTGAACTTCTCTCGGAGATTACTACAAAACAAGAAAACATGATCAATACCTTTAGCATTTCATTCTCAAGTTCATCAGTAGAATCCATTCTATTTCTACAAAACAAATTTCAGTGGAGAAAATGTACATCGAATTACAATCCGATCTGATGTATAGAGTTGAAACAACAAAATGAAACAAAAAATCACCTCGGTGATAGACCAATTGATGACCAACGAGGTAACAAAAAAATGAGATCAAACCTGAAATAAGCAAACCATTGTTAAAAAAAACAATAATTTATTTCAATATCATTAAAATTTTGTTAGCTAATCTAAATAAATATATATAATATATATATAATTTGGACATTATTAGTCAAAGTTAGAAAGTCAAACCCTTGGTTAACAAGTAAGGTTAAGGATCTGATCCGTTTTTATTCTATTATTTATAATGATAAATAATAGAATATAATAACATATACTTATATTATATATAATAACATATATATATATATATATATATTTATATATTTAAGTTACAGCCTTTATATATTTATAATAAGTATCTGCAGTTACAATCTCATTGAGCAAACCTCGAAAGGACCGAGGACGACGGAGTTAGCGGCGCGAGATGACTGCGATGAGGGGGAGGAGGACCAAAGACGACTGAGAAAGAGGATGACCAAGGACGACTGAGACAACGGGCCGAGATGACTACGACAACGGAGCGAGATGACTGCGACGAGGGGAGGAGGACCGAGGACGACTGAGGAGAACCGAGGACAACAGCGGGGGGAGGAGGACGAGATGACTGCGACAACAGACCGAGGACGATTGCACAGTCGAAAGTGAGGGAGGGAAGGAATCTCAACGAGTGATGGAGGGAGGGATGATCGGCTTGACAGTGAGGGAGGAGAAACAGAAACAGTAGCACATGTCATTAGTAGGGTTCGATCATAGTTCGAGGCGGACCATGTTCGGCCTCAGGCAGCCCGCGGATCGAGCTCGGCCCGACCCGAATTTTGCGGGCCAATTTTTCTAAGCCCGAGGCCCGTCCCACTAATAAACGGATCTATAATTTTCAGCCCAAACCCGTAATTTTCGGATCGGGTTTCGGATCGAGTTTCGGACCGGACTTAAAATTGACATTCCTATCCAATTCAAGTGGGCTAAAGTTTCTAAAAAAAAAAATCATCACTTTGAGCCATTTGGTGAGTTTTACTAATGTCTTTGCAACTTGATTGTTATTTTTCTACTCATGTCATATGTTTCACGTGTAAATTATTTATGAAACAATTAAACAAATCAAATTAGACTCAATAAATCCATATGAAATTAATAAAGAGTACGCCCATTAATTAAAAAATTCAAACCATATATATATACCTATAACAAAATTTAAATATTTCTAAAATATTAACAATTTTATATATACATTACTTCAACTAAATATTTTGAATATATAATATATAATTTTTAAAGTATTAACCGAATCTCTCTAGGTTAATAACCATCTAAAATTTCAAAGATTTATTAATATTAACATTAAATTTATAATTCATGTTGTAATAATCATTACACAACATAACAAAACAAATCCGAATAAAAAATTTGGTACTAGAAATAAAAATCTTGTGATCTGAATATTGAAACAATAAAGATCTCTTGTACTGAGTTCCAATAGAGAGAATCCATTGAAGTTATAGCATGAGTCTTATGAATAATTAATGATAAATTTTGCTAAGAACATAAAGGCAGATATAACAAAGAACCTGTTACAGTGACTTGAATCGGTGAATCATCATCTCTTTAACAGCCTGAGAACGTCTCCGACAAGATGAAGCGAACCCGTCACAAGAACCTGTTTCAGATTCAAGATCTTCTTCTTATTAATGTCTCAATGTCAGAAAGATTCAAGATTTGTTATGTTTGACTGTATGTATGTATGTATACCTCGAGTTTCAAAGACGGGTTTTGTCTAACACAATCTCTCAACCAATTTATGGTCAATGGAAGCGATGGCATTACAGCGCTGCACGCGATAGGTTTCTCTACGGGATTACAATGAGAAGAATCTCCATAGAGAAAATCAGGTGATGGTAAGGTTGGTATTCCACCGAGCTTGGCGAGATTCTCAACCGTATCATCTACTTGACGATCTAACCAAAATACATAATGTTAACATCTCAATATGGTACTGAAAACTGTTCTTGCTCGATTGATTCGATTAAGTAATGTAAAAAGATATCGACGTTATGTGTACCTGTTCCGCTGATTAATCTCTCCCACAGTCTCTGTAGCTTAAATTGCCATGCTAAATCCTTTCTAAATGCATCTGAAGGGACGGATGATGCACCCGAAATCACCTTATTGTACGTAGACATGCTCGGGACGAAAAGGGCTCGGGAGAAATGAGTGCCTGAGAGAATATTTCACACATTAATATGCATAAGTGTTGAAGAGAAAAAACAGAGCACTCTGTTTTTCAATCAAAATACCTGAGGAACCACAAGTGTTGATGAGTCTGGGCAGTAAAACTTGAGGGTCTCTCACTTCCATACAGTTGAACAGAAGAATCTATTAATGCAGGCAGGAGAATTACCATGACTCAAGAATCCACCATTAACACAAAAATATGAAACGTGACCGTAAATATTCTCAAACCATGAATGAAGAAATGTAAAGACCTGTTTTGATACTCTGTTTTCACGTTTGATGTAACCGTTGACACCTTGTAAACAAGATAATGGCGGAGGAGATATACGTTTACGTTTATTTCCTTTGACAGTAGCAGAAAACCATCGGCCACAGGCCTCCATGCTCTCAGGACTATGGGCTCCATCTAAGTAAAAGATCAAGTCTCCACATGGACTTTCCATCGTATTCGATGACTCTTCAGGATCTGAAACTATGTCATGAACAACTTGAGCTCTCCCACGAAGCTGTGCTGTTGCAAGACCTTGGCGAAACGCCTCGGGCATCTCATCTTCCTCAGTGCCCTGTTAATTGATCCAGTGGGAGACTCATGAATATGTGCATCGAATCTCAAGTGTGATAGCTGCAAGATAAAGATGTATCGATTCATATGAGTAACCGAAGCATAACCAACATGTGGAAATATCTTCGCCCAGTTCCCCGTTCTTTGAAGCCAACATTTGGAAAGAGAGATAGCAAGGCCTGCATTTACAAGCTGATGATCACCAGACAAGCCGAGGGAAACTCCCTCTAACTTTTCAAGGTCAAGAGGTGCAGCCATTGTCAGAGGAGCCTGTAAATCACACCAACCATAAATTAAGTGTTCTTCTCGTAGACACTTGTATAGTTCGTGCTCGACATCGAGGAGCATAAACAGAAAGGACACTGTTCTCATCAGCATAGAAATTGCTCAAAATCTGATCAGATTAGAGTACCAATAGATCCAGTTTCAAGATTTAAGTATACAATGGCTAGATTAGTGTATATGCATAGAGAATGTTAGGTTCAATTCACCTTCAAGTTATCAGCTGTTTCCTGAAGAACCTCCATTGCTTCAGAGAGTTGTGGTACTGTGAAGGCGGGGATTTCAGGCTTTTATTAGCAGAAAAGAAAGTAACCCAAATCAGAATATTTGCAAACATGAAGACTCTTGTGATAAATATAGTTCATCTACAGAAGAAAGCCATAGTTCTATACCTTGAAAATTCCTGCCTTGTGGGAAGCAATCTCAGCTAATGTATTTCCTGTGTTGTATTTGCCACAAAGAACACAAGTTAGCGAAATGGTAAGATCTCTCTCTCTCTCTCTCTCTCTCTCTCTCTCTCTCTCTCTCTCTACTGCCCATAAAACAATGTATCAAAGACTAAGATGAATGGCAAGTGAAAGAATATTCAAAGATTACAGCATACCTAATGTCTCCATGTGATCCATTCCAAGAGAAGTAATGCCACAAACAATGGGTTCTTGAATCTGTATTTTACAATCTCCGCTTTAATTTTCTTGGATTTAGCAGAAGACTAAAAAAGAATTAGAAAGTTTTATATAAATAGAGTCTTGTCGTCTGAAAGGTTCATTCAGAAGCAATCTCATAAAATTTGGGGAACTATAGCTGCCGAAAAGATGCATACCACATTTGTCGAGTCTAGTTTTCCCCCAAGACCTACTTCGATAATTGCAACGTCCACCTATCAACAATACTTACGGAGAGCGTAAATTGAAGAAATATAAAATAACCATCACATGTCTTCAAAAATAAAATAATTTACATCATAAAAATTTACTGCTAAAAGTGTACCTTCTCACATACAAAAATCTTGAATGCCAATACTGTAAGGAACTGAAAAAGAGGAGGCATGGAAAAACCATCTACAGCCTTCTCCTGCAAACGAGAATCTCGCCATTAAATATCCCTCGTTTTCTCCCGTGTCCGAAAATATAAGCAATAAAGTCAAGGAAAAAGCGACATCAATCATTTGGTTGTAGTTTACTATCATTATAAAGAAAATTTTACAAATAAAAAGGAATATATTCCACAGGATATTAAAAGGCTGATAAAAATTGGATAATAGTATCAGAAAACGAAAAAAAATCTCTAGCGTTGTATGGTAGAATGCTTTAAAAGAGGAATACAAAACATTGACAATAAATTACACATCTTGCAGCAGAACCACAGATGTATATGTTCAATCAAGGATCTTTACCTTCAGTAGATTCCAACACTCCCAGAAATACTGTAGAAATTTTTCCTCAGATATGTCCAAACTAGTAAAAGAAAGAAGAGAATACAATTTCATTGTATTAAAAATGGATCTATCAAAGATATATTCAATCAAGGGCAACTTAAATGGAAGAAGATTTTTGTATATATGTCCATGAGTGTAGACCGTAAAGCTTTTTTTCATAGAAAATTATGGACCTCAGACTTACCCATCTATTCGGAATCTCTCTCTCACATCAATGAGGTGGGGAGATGTAAACAGTCCCGTTCGAAAACCACAATTTCGTAAAATTGCCTCACTGAACACACACGTTGAACCCTGACATTGTACAATCAGAAAAGCAGACTAAGAAACAAAATATATTCTACTGACCAAAGGGTATAACCTAAAGTTATGCCAAACAAGAACTCAAATTTCAGAAAAATTGTCATTTTAGAATGCAAAGACAAGCCATGATCGGCGATAATGGGAATAAAGTTAATTCCATTAAAAAAATAAAAATTGTTCTGTAATTGTAAATGGAAACAACAGCATCCTGGATAACATCTAGAATTAATACATATTTCAATAAAAATAACTTCGAAAAAGGATTTTCAAGTTCTCGGCTTGTAGGTACCTATCATATGGTGAAGCAGAAAAAGTAACATACCTTTCCTTTTGTCCCTGCGACGTGAATGATTTTTAGTTCTTTTATTTTCTCCTCCAAACCTAAAATCTGTAAATCATACCAGAATCGCTTTAAAAATCAATAGAGAAACAATTTTCAGTCATAAGTAACATACAAAGAAGACAATTTTCAATCAATAGAGACAAAATTTTCAGTCATAAGTAACATAAAAACAAATGGGAAATGACATGTCTTGTCTCGCCACCTTGAGATACATGGAGACCCGTTCCAACTTGTCATAACGTTGACTAGTAGATGATGGGTCACCACGGTTTCGACGTGAAATGAGAGACGATAGTGCTTCCATGGCAGAATCATAGGAAGATAAAGCTGGGTATTCTGGGATATCCTCCATCAAATCCATCTCCTTTCCTACTTTCCCAACCATTTGAAGTGATTTGGTCGTGTATCTATGATCTACAGATGCCAACACAGGAATGTGAAACCTCCATCAGGCATGACAAAAAGTAAGCAACAAGATGAGTACTTTCCAATCTCTGATTTGGTATGAACATCAGAAGTGATCAAGTTCTAAACAAATGGCTAGCTTAAATTGAAATAAAAAAATGGATTAATACTCAGACCAGTGACATATACAGTTTCAGGAGCATTTAAACCCTACAATACCAGAGTAATAGTGATAACCCTTTTTATCAAATGACTGATTGCAATGAAGGGCTCTGTTAGTTTCATTTGTTTGGCAATCAGATGTAAATACTATACATAACTGTAAGCTTACTCTTTCTAAAATATGCACGATTCACTCGGCCAGTAGGTAAACTGTAAAAGCCCCACCCTGTTTCAGCGAAGAATGATCGGCTGTTCTGACAAAAGGGCGAAACCGTTCCTGCCCCGCACTTTAGAAACCCTTTCGCATCAACATGCATCAGTGAATCTTCAATTCTGCAATAAAAAGACACAGATAAGTTGTAAGATTGATTTCATACCAAATTTAATTGTCTTTTTCAGTTAATTTACAATAGAGGTTACATGAGGTTACTTTCAGCAAAATGTTGAATTCAATCTAACAGGTCGTTAATTTGCTATACGAATTTCAACATGAACACACACAGATTGCCAAAATGCACCCCATAATAACTATAAGCAAAACAACTAGACTTGAATTAAAGCTATGAAGAACGTAATCCAAGAAGATAAATGCCCATTTTCTCGGCAATCAAACAGACAATTCAACCATTGATTACTCATTTGCCTTGTCAAATTCCAATGAAGAAATATTATCAAATCTTCAGCAGAAACAATCAAATCTAGGGCAGAAGCATTAAAAATCGAAAGAGATAGCAAGGAAAGAGAAAATCAACCATGTAAGCTTAAGCCAATAAGGGTTTCGCTTTGCTCCGTCACTTGTTGTGGCTCTGCAACTTCTGTGGCTGTTCTGCAGCAACGGATTTGTGTTCCAAAGACGACAAAGTCCAAGGATATGGCTTTTCTAGGCGACCAAAAATCTAGGGTTTAGGGTTCCTTGTTCGCCTCAGCTGCAGCCATTCCCAACATGGAAGGAGGCGTTCACCACCTTGAAATTCGAAATCATCTTCCTCATCCTAAAAGGCAAAAAAAATGTTTTTTTTTCGTCAACAACGAAAAGTTGTCTTTTTTTTTAAAAAAAAAAAGAAAATAACCACCCGACTTTCCCTTTGTGTATAATTTATTCTCTAGTTGGCCGAGGAGGATCTGTCAACCTTTTTCTCTTTAAATTCTGATCTTACATAAACCAAAAGGAATTTCTTATTGTATAATAAATTTATTATCTTAAATAAATTTGTATCTTAAATAAATTTGTACATCCGCATAATGAAAAATTTAGAAGTTATGGGTTTTGTTTTAAGACATACTCGTGTTGTACCCGCCTTATACACGGGAGAGTTTTTTTTACAAAATTTGATATAAAGAACTAAAAATTTTTATTTATATATATAAATATTTAAATAATATATAAATTTTTTCGATTTTAATATTAAATTGAAGATAATTTACGTTATATTTTTATTAAATTAAATAGTTTGTGAATGTTATGAATTTATATTTTTTAAATAAATTTTTAAAATAATTTATAATTTTTTAAAATAATTTATAATTTGTTTAAGTAAATTATAATTTTTTAAGATAAAATATGATTTTTTTAATTTTTTTTAATATTTATGTTTTTTTCATAAAAGCCCTAAATCCCTTCTTTTCCTCTATCCTCTATTTAGTCGCGCCTTCCTCAATTTTTTTAAATTATAATTTTTTTAAATTTTTTTAATGTTTAAATAAAATATAAATAATATTATTGCAATAAATAAAATAAAAACCCTAATTCTCTTTCATTCTTTTACCCTTTGGCCTCCTTCCCCAGCAGCCCACCCCGCGTCTCCACTCCCCTCCAACCGCCTCCCCTCCCTCAGCCGTTCGCCGTTTACCCATCGCCCGTTTGTAAGTAAAAGAAAATAAACCAAAGGTCAAGATGAGTCGGTGGAAAGTAATCGGACGGTCGTGAAGAGCAAACACCCGTGAACAGTACCCGGCGTTCATCCGAAGGCTGAGGAATCGCCAGCAAAAAAATAGAGATGATCTAACAATCAGAATTGTGACACGTGTGTTTTTTTACTGTTCATTCTAATTCCTTTTAACTATAGGGATTTATTCGGCCATTTAAACATATAAAATGAGTATTTTTTTTAAGTTAAGTTGAATGGAATAAAATATATATATTTATATTAATTGGATGGATGATTTTTTTTTCACCGGATATATAAAACCGAATAGCGTTTTAGATGATTTAATGTACAAGATAATTTATTTGTATCCTAAAACTATACGAAAAATTCATAAATCAATACAATTGCAAGATAGTTTCTTACAATTATAGTCAAAGATTTAGGCTTTCTCTTAATTACAAGCCTTATACCACAATTTGAACACTTGTTATTAATGAACAACAAATCTAACCTTAGCAAGTGGCGATTTTTGCTCCTGCAAAAAGCGACATTAAAGGATAAGTGAACATATAGTTTTCGGGATTAATCGAATTAGTGGATGATTAATATGTAACTAGATATTTTTTTTATTTTATAATATATATATCAATTTTAAAATTATAAAATATATTAAAAATAACATAAATAAACAAAATATTATGTATAAAAAATATAAATTCATATAAATTCATTAACTATATTATAAACATAACAAAATTTATAAGTCGATACAAAAATGAAAAACTTTATGGACGAACGAACTAAAATAAAATTTTGACTTAATATTTTTGGTTTAATTTTTGTTTATTTTATTAACAAAACGATATCGTGTTGATCTTTTACAGAAATCGTTTTAATTATTTTTTTAAATATAACCAAAACGATGTCGTCTTGATCTATTCTTTTTAAATTCGTCTAGACTGTCGATTTCCGCCTAGTCGCTGATCTTTCTCGATCGACTAATAAAACCGATTTTCCACTAGACTGGACGACTAGGTACCGCCGAAAAATGACTAATCCAACGCCTAAACCGACTTTTATAACACTGGTTTTTGTTCATGAACCATATTTACTAGATTTATGTATACTTATTGCTCTGTCAGATGTCTCTAAAAGGAGTAGGACAAGTGGGAAAAGGGCATTACAAAAAGTGGAGTCTTGTCAGAGAGAGAGACAGAAACAGTTCAGGAACTTCACATAGGCAGTTCCGAGCCAGTAGGAACACCATCTCAGTTCCTCAAGTCCCAACCGTTAAAGCCACTGACTAACGCTTTGATTACTCTTTTGGCCAACCAAGGCCTGGCCTACGAACCTCTCCTTGTGCCTCCTCATAGTCCCGAGCAACACGAATCGATTCTTCAAAGTCCGTTGAGTCACTCGCAACAGGAAGAAAGCTGCTTATGTCATCCTTAGCCCCAAACCCACCTGCTCGTATCACATCTTCTGCTGAAATGGAAGCTTCCATGTTTAGTTCACCTGAAGTTTGGTATCTGTCATCTTGGTTCTTGTGGTTAAAGAGAAATCCATGGCTTTGCCAAATTTCTCTTTTGGCTTCTGTGTTTGACCCTCGAGAGATTACCAATGGCTCTTCTACCGTCTTCGTAAGACTAGATTCCGTACTTTTGTTTCCTGTCGTGTTTTGATGATTACCTGTTAAATTTAGAACAGAAGCGACGTTGACAAGTACGAGGGACCATTCTCGGAAATAGATAATACTGAAGCAATCAACGTGTAGCATTACCGTTAACCTAAGAAAGGTATGAGAACATGAAGTAGTGTCTTAATGTTATCAAATGATACACAATGGTCGAATCTCAAAACCAGTAATTTTACAAGGCCCGACTGGTGGAGTCGCAGCCAAACGCAAACGCGGCGACTGCGTTTTTTGGCGACTCCGAGCGACATTAAGACCGACTGATGGAATCACAGTCGCCCGTAAACGCCGCGAAACGCAGAATTTAAAAATCCAAAATTATGTTGCGTTACATTTGCGTTTTGATGCGTTTTGAATAAAATTACCAAAATACCCTCGTATCTTTCCATTATCTCTTTCTATTATAATTTATATTAATCGTAAAAATATATATTGTATATTTAAATATTTTTTAATTTATTTCAAATATTTAAAAATTATAATTAAAAAATATACACTAAAAGTTTTAATAAATTCTTCTTTAATAATTGTCTATTTTGGTAATTTTGTTCAACACAATCGTAACATTTTTCTACCATTCGCTTCTAGTCGCAGTTACCCGCAAACGCAACGATTCCACCATTCAGACAAAATGAAACCAAATGCCACCAATCGTTGACAGAAACGCTGCAAATCGCAAACGTTGCGTTTCCACCAGTCAAGCCCAAAGAAAAGCTCATTGTGATGACAAATGGCTGGCACGAGCAGTCAGCAATCAAATCAGGATTTCCCATGAGTCACTCATAAAGAAAACTTGTTCACCAAATCCATCTTTCTTTATCCGAACAGATATTCGAACAAACTGATAATATGAACAGAATGAACAAAAGAACCCGGGAAGACAAAGAATCGACTGTTAAGATCGAAGATGGAAGTAGTAAAAGAACAGAGGAAGTACCCTTAGAGACATCTGAAACTGAATGCTCCATGTCAGGAAGTGTTATGATTCCGATTTTCCAATAATCTGACAAAAGACACAACAAAACCCCGTGAATTAGAACCCAATAAGGTCCATTGTTCATTGTGTATAAACATTCAAAGAATCTATGAGTATTGACAGTGATTGATCTACGAAGTCAGTACCAGAAACAGAATGATTTAGAAAGAACGATAACTTGTCTAGCACACACATACATACACCTATATGTAAGTCTACCAAGAACAGATGATTAAGCTAAGCTCTACTGGAATTGATCAATTTTGTATTTAGGGTTCCTTTCGTCTATTATTTTCTCTCATTGCTGACGCACACAGATGTTCTTATTCGATCACGGCATCGAATTTCAGACAAATCAACAATGAAGAAGAGATAAACACGACAAAATCATATCATAAAGAAATCGAGATTCACAGATAAAGCTTTACCTGAGAATGGAGAAAACCCTTGACCGTGTTACAGTGGAAGATTGAAACGAATGAAGAAGATTTGATAAAATATTAAGAACTAGGGCTCGCGAATTGGGGAAATATCAGAAACTTGAGAAGGATAGTATCAAACACAGTTATTTCGAGAGATTATCGAAAAAATGTATTATTTAATGATATCAAATAAAAAACTATACGATATTAAAAATTAATCATTAATCCATTATATATATATTACAAATTATAAAGCATATATTATATATATAATTATTATTCCGTCGTATTCGTTCGTTATTCTTATAATTTTAAACGTCGTTCATCGTTGGTTCGTAATTATCTTCGTCTTCGTTTGCTGTCTCATTTTCGTTGTCTATTCGTCATGTTCGTCTTCAATAGTCCGTACGTCATCTTCATCTATTCGTCTGTTCGTCCATCTGATCAATCCTGCAAAGCCCTAGTTCAATATCATTGATTCAAAGATAAAGTCATTTTGGTACTATCGTATAAATTCCTCTAATACACTGTAGATATTAGATATTTAGATCTTTATTAAAATTTTGTTATGATTATGATATGATTAATATATTTATATGACTTTATATTTTATATTTAATATTTTATTTATTTATGTTATCTTTTTATATTATATTGTATAATTTTGGAAATTGAAATGTATTAAGAAAGAAAAATATCTATTTGTCGACTAATTCAACCAGTCGTTAGACGCTGATAAACCGCCCGACTAACGCCTAACGACTTTTACAACACTTATATATATGCATATACATATATATTTCTTATATTATATCACAATATAACTATTTAAATTTATACATAATGGTTGTATTACAATATATATAATATTAAATATATATATACATAATTATGTATGTAGTACATATATAATATTATATATATCTTACATATATAATATATATAGATATGATTAAGAAGTAAATAGTATATTTATATGTATAAACTTATATATATATAATATTTATATATAAAAAATAATTAACAAAATAAAAATAGAAATATCAAAATAAATAAAAATAAATTGAAGAAAGAATGAAAAAAGAATTTTTATGTTATGATTTTTGTATGAGATATTTTGTTCTCTTTCAAGAGAATGAAAATATGTATTTATAGGCAAATACTAACTATTTTTCATAGTGTAAAAATAATATAGGTTGAGACCAAAATTGAGTATTGACATTCATAATTAACACTCCTCATTGAATGTCTACTGATTGTCTCGTTAAAAACCTTATCATGTAAAAATTCTTTGTGATAAAAAACCATGATTAGGGAAAAAGAGTGCAACCATAGAAATTTCTCATCGATTTGTCAACCTTTTGTTTCTTCACAAGCTTCGAAAGTGACGCATCTCAATATTCTGAAAGTGTTTTCTCAATGTTGAACTAGGGAGCGCCTTTGTGAATAAATTGACTATATTTTTACATGATCAGATGTATTGAACATCAACTTCTTTCTTCTTCTCGAGCTCTTGAGTATATGTAAAAAAATTTGGAGGGATATGCTCTATTCTGTCACTTTTGATGTATATTTCCTTCGTTTGAGCAACTCATACGACATTATCTTCATATAGTATCGTCGGATCAATATTAGTCGATAATCCACATGTCTCGTGTATGTGTCGAGTTAAAGCTCTGAGTCACACACATTCTTTACTTGCTTCATGAAATGCTATGACTTCAGCATGATTTAAAGATGTTGCAATTAGTGTTTGTTTCTGTGAACGCCATGATATCGTTGTCCCTCCAATTGTGAAAAAATATCCTGTTTGTGATCTAGTTTTATGAAGATCTGATAAATAATCTACATCTGCAAAACCAATCAACTCATGTTTGAAATCTCTAGGATAAAATAATCTGAAATAAGTCGTCCTTTGCAAATATTGAAAGATATGTTTAATCCATGTCTAGTGACGACGTGTAGGGGATAAACCATACCGTGACAGGAGATTAATAGCCAATGTTATCTCAGGATTAGGGCTGGACAAAATATTCGAAGTATTCGTATCTAATTCGTATTCAATTCGTATTTGAACCGAAAATTCAAATATCCGCTGATGCAAATACAAATATTAGAAATCATATATTCGACAAATACAAATACAAATACAAATAGTAGACTCAATTATCCGAACTGTTCGTATTCGTAAATATTAAATAGAAAATTTAGTTAATATATAGATATATATATATAACAAAATTGATTTTAATGATCAAATTGGAAATAAAAAATATTATTAATCTTATTTAAACATTTATTATATAAATATATATAACCAAATATGTAATATATTTATGATGAGAGGACTAAAATATCAAATACTTTAAAATAACTACAATTGTTGAATATTTAATTTATGTTCAAGATAGTTTCTAATCCAAATGGGTTGGATAATATTATAAAGACATTACAATATATGAAAAAAATACATAACTCACTAAATATATAACTTTTTGTGAATTTTATTTTAGTGTGTCTAACAATTTATTTCATTGTTTTAGATTAATTGACGATGTTCGTAGAATTATCCACGACACTAACTTTAAATGATTGTAGATGAATGTGAAGATTCGGTGTTTTCTTTTATTTATATTATGTATATTTGCATCTTTGTGCAATTTGAAATTTTAGTTTTAGATTATATTTAATGATTATTAATTTTTTTATTAAAATATTTTATATATTAAAAAATTTAGATTAAAATACAAATATTTGTATATCCAATGGATATCCGTATATTCGATAAATATTCGTATTTATAAATATCCGAATTTATAAATACAACTACATATATTAAATTTAAATATTCGCCGAATACAAATATAAATAGTTCGATTAATATTTTTCAGATCTGCTCGACCATACATAAGACAGAAACAGCTGCGAATTAAAACAAGCAAAATGACGTAAAAACCCTTTCTTCGCTTTCTCATCAATTCCATTGTCGTGCATAGATTTCGAAAAAATCCTAAATGAAAGTCATCTTCTCCTTCCATCTTAGAATTTCTGCGTCTCCCCGAGCCTCGACTGGTGACGAGAAGCACGTCATCGAAGCAGCGGACGAAGAAGAGGAACTGTACATACACGCGCAGAGAGAAGCGCGAGAGATTTTGCGACAAACAGACGCAGCGGGAAGATAATTGTTTGTTTGGAAATATAACAAAAAGAATTGTTTGTTTGGCTATCCATGGTAATGGTGTGATCGATTAGGATCAGTTGCCAGGTACCATTTTTGCCTTTTTTAATGATAATTTAGGGTTTTGGTCGTTCGGTTTGATTGTTGTTTTAATTTGTTGACGATGATGTAGTATCTTAGTTCAAGTTATGTAGCATCGACTTGATTTGGGTTTGCTATTCTGGGTTACCCGTTTTCTTGTTTTGGCTATGAATATTTTAGAATTGTTGTTTGTTGTAAGATAGACAAGCTTGGTATTGATCTTCTTAGAGGAGTTGGGTTGGATAAATAAATAGGATCGAATTCCAATGAGTTTAAAGTTGCCGTAAGTAATGATTTATTGGAGTCGATGTAGGTCTATGAACCAAGTGTTGTGTTACTTCCACTTACAAAGCCAGTAGCTTTAAGGGTGAGTTGAGACAGGGTGGGTTTATCAGACGTTTATATTCTTGTAGTTAAAGCAAAGTTTGTGGTTCTCTTTCTTTAGATATGCACATTTGTGCAAGTTCTGCTTTTCAATTTTTTGTACCTGTTATTATATTCACTACTGTGATGTGACATCTTTATTCCTAGGGCGTCCTATTTCATGCGTGGGGATGTTTAAGTAGAATGGAAATACTGTTGTAGATATCTCAATGGCTTATCTCAGTAAACTTTATATTGTTATTTCGAATTGCATGTCTTTCCTCGATTTGAAGCTTATGAAGTTGCTGTTGTAACATGGGCAAACTTGGTTTTCATCTTCTTGGAGGAATTCAGTTGGGTTAGTAATTAGTATTGAATAATACTGGAGGGCAAACATTTGGTAAAGACTGGACTTTGGAGGAATTCGGTTGGGTTAGTAATTAGTATTGAATAATACTGGAGGGCAAACATTTGGTAAAGACTGGACTTTGGAGGAATTCGGTTGGGTTAGTAATTAGTATTGAATAATACTGGAGGGTAAACATTTGGTAAAGACTGGACTAGTAATTGCCAGAACTAAGTACTGTATAAACAGTGAGTTGATGACATATGTTGATAATCTTGAATCTAAAGTGATAAAATTAAAATTAAAATCAAAATTAAAATTAAAATCAAAATTGGGTCAAAATTAAAATAAAAATTTGGTCAAAATTGGGTCAAAATCGGAGGGGGTTTTAGGCAGATTTGTGATAATTGAGGGGGGAATAGGATGAGATCAAAATTGAGGGGGGAATAGGACTAAACATGATAATCGAGGGGGAAATAGGCTGAAAGTGAAAATCGAGGGGGAAATAGGACGAGGGTCAAAATCGAGGGAAGAATAGGACTAAAACATGAAAATCAAGGGGGGAATAGGCTGTTTTTCCTATATATTTTATACGTTACATAAATTTAGGTTCAGATACGAATATCCGTATATCCGACGGATATTCATATATTCGACAAATATTCGTATTTACAAATATCCGAATTTACAAATACAAATACAAATACTAAATTTGGATATTCGTCAAATACAAATACAAATAGTCTGATATTCGCAAATATCCGTTATTTGCCCAGTCCTACTCAGGATGAATGCAATTTGCTAGATATAATAGAACCTATATCACACTCATATATGATACTTATAGTCCAAGTATCTCTTCATTATTTTCACATGGACGAAATAAATCATTTTCAACATTTAAAGATCCACATACCACTGTAGTGCTTAATGGATTTGATTTATCCATGTTCAAGCGTTTTATTATTCTTCTTATATAATTTGATTGATGTACGAATATATCATTCTTTATATGCTCTATTTGTAAACCAAGACAAAACTTTGTTTGTCAAAGGTCTTGCATTTCAAATTCCTATTTGACATAATTTCGAGCATTTTCAATCTTCTTTGAGATCCCAATTATATTGAGATCATCTACATAAACAACTATAATCACGAATCCACTTGTTGATTTGTGAATACACAAAGATAAATTGGGGTTTTCATAAATTCTTTTTTTAATAGATATTCGAGAAATCATATAATAAAATATATTATGACCGAGACTTAGTTTGTATTGTCTTTTTAATATGATATATATTTAAATTTATATTAAGATCGGAGATATATATTCCGCGAGATCTATAGAAATTTTTTATTTAAAATCGAATCCAAATCAACCTAAAATTGATTGGAAATCAATATCGTAAAAAATTGAAATTAGAAATAATACCTGTAACATATAATATTGATTTTTTATAATTAATTAGAACTGATAACACATATTAAAAATTAATCATTAATCTATATATATATTTCTTATATACTATATCACGCTACAATTATTTAAACTTATATATAATGGCACGCATTACAATATATATAATATTAAATATATATAAATGTAAAATATTATTAATAATAAATATATATCTATATATTCTCATATATAATACATAAATATATTTTATTTATTTTTATATGTAAATACATTTTTAATATGTACATATATAATATATTTATATAAAAAATAAAGAAAAAAAAAAAAAAAAATTATCAAAATAATTGAAGAGATAATGAATATCAACTTTTTTTTCAGAATATAAAATTATCAAAATAATTATTATTTTTATATAATGAATACAGAATTGAGATCTCTCCTATAAAAGAATGAAATATTTGTTTATAGATAAATACCAACTATTTTTCAGAATATAAAAATAATAATAGGTTGAATCCAAAATTGATATTTATAATTTAACATACAATGTTTATTTATACTCCAAATTAATTTTGATTCATTTATTGACATTAAATCGTATCATCATTATGGTTTTACGTTTTTTTTTCATTTTAAAAGTTAATACACATAAATAATAATTTTATTGTTTAATATAATTTATAGCAAAAAGTTTTATACAATGATACTATATTTAGTATAATATATGTGATATCATATGTATATAGTTTGTAATAACGTCTACTAATTATAAATATACTTTTTTTATACTAATTACAGTTTGTACTAATATATTAAATTTATTGGTTTCATATAATTATTATCTTTTTTATTTTTAAATTTTAAAAATTATTACACATAAATAACAAAGTTCATTATATAAAAATAATAATTTTTATATGATAAAAAAACTTTTAATTTTTTTCTAAAGTAAAAGTTATAGAATAAAAGTAGTTTTTAACCAATATACAATGAACCGTATATTTAAATAGAGATGATTGATTAAAATATTATTATTAACTCTTGTGAGATGAATGATTTAATGATTTTTTTCTTTGTTTTTCAGTTTCGCCAATGGTTCTTGTTGTATTATATTGGGTCAGTCACCACATCGATTCATAGAATGAAATTTGGAAACAACTCGAACACTTTACCCTGATTATATTAGGTACAAGTTGGTCAAGCATTCCGAGTGAAGTAGACAGATATATCTTCTCTTGATCAAGAAAATGAAAACTCTAATGAGGTACAACAAACTCCACGTATCCAATTGAGGAGATCATCAAGAACTATCCGACCATCACAAAGGTTAATGGATTATGTTCTTCTGATAGATAATGGAGAACTAGAAAGATTTGAAAAAGCTAAACAATCGGAAGATTCTATTAAGTGGGAGTTTGCCATGAAAGATAAGATGAACTCGTTGATGAAGAATCAAACATGGTATCTGACAAAGTTACCAGAAGGAAAGAAAGCCCTGCAAAACAAATGGGTGTGTCAGATAAAAGAAAAACACGATGGTAGCTTGTAGTACAACGCAAGGCTAGTGGTGAAAGGTTTTCAGCAAAAGAAGGTGTTAATTACACTGAAATTTTCTCTCCAGTCGTGAAGATGACAACTATCAGATTGGTGTTAGGGTTGGTAGCACAAGAAAGTCTACATCTACAACAAATGGATGTGAAAACAATGTTTCTTCGTGGTGATATAGACGAGGATATCTATATGAAACAACCTCAGGGGTTCGAGGATGAAGGAAAGGAGGATATGGTGTGTAGGCTTGAGAAAAACCTGTTGGGTTGATTTGGGGTGCGGAAGCGTGTTTTATCAACCCGAATTTTTAGATCTAGTCATATTCAGATTAGTTTTTCGGGGTTTCAACGATTACAAATATAGAAACGATTTCGAATATACCTGTTAACGTTGAACGAGTGATTATCAGATGATAGACTTGATAGTACAAGTCCTCTACGTGTATCCATGCCGAGATCGGATTCTGCCTTCAACCTTTGGTGCGGAATTTCCGATGAACGAAA
>CM071871.1:39506811-39563729 GCA_036759665.1 Gynandropsis gynandra | reverse complement strand
CCCCCCCGACGCCGCCCCCCCAACGCTGAAGACCCGTCGCGCATCCTCAGCCGCACGCTCGAACCAGCCACGCAATGGAGTCACGAAAAGAAAAAACGCCGCTTTCCGCCTCTCCTTCGCTGTGCCGGTCCCAGCGGTGCCGCAGCGGTTTCACTGGGACGGACCGACCCTTCGCCGTCGACCGCCGCGGACCATCGTGCGGCCGGCTAGGATTTCAGCCGCGCACGTTCTGTTCTGTGCGCGCGCGATTTTTTACAATTTTCCGATTTGCTTTTCACTAAAAATTTCAAAAAACTAATCTAAATAGACGACCAGACGCTCTGATACCACTGTTTGGTTGATTTGGGGTGTGGAAGCGTGTTTTATCAACCCGAATTTTTAGATCTAGTCATATTCAGATTAGTTTTTTGGGGTTTCAACGATACAAATATAGAAACGATTTCGAATATACCTGTTAACGTTGAACGAGTGATTATCGGATGATAGACTTGATAGTACAAGTCCTCTACGTGTATCCACGCCGAGATCGGATTCTGCCTTCAACCTTTGGTGCGGAATTTCCGATGAACGAAACTGTTTCGTTCTTCGTTTTCTGTTTGACGGCTATTAGGGTTTGTGTTTGTGATTCTGTAATCTGTTAACGAAAACCTAATTTTCGTTTCTTAAATAATTATTAACTTTTTAATAATTACACTTTTAACCCGAGACTATTTAAATATTACATAACAGGCATATAACTTTCAATTGAAACAAGCTCCAAGGCAATGGTACAAGAAGTTTGATAACTTCATAGACAATGCCGGATTTCTGAGTTTGATATGAAGGATTTGTGTGATGCAAAACAAATCCTCGGAATGAGAATCACGGGACATGATCAAGTTCTGAAATTGTCTCAGGAAGATTACATCAAACGGGTATTATCCAGGTTTAATATGAATAATGTGAAACCAATTAACACTCCTCTAGGTATCTCTTCATGTTATCAAGGGATCAGTCACCTTCAACTGATCAAGAAAAGGCACAAATGTCAAAGGTTCCTTACACCTCTACAGTCGGAAGTTTCATATAGCCATGATTTACACAAGGCTAGACATTGCACAAGCAGAAGGAGTTGTAAGCCGGTATATAAGCAATTCGGGTAAACAACATTGAGAAGCTGTGAAATGGAGTCTCAGGTATTTAAAGGGAAATATTGGAGTCTCTTTATGTTTCAAAATGTTAGAGTCGAGCTTACGTGGTTACGTGGATGCGGATATGGCGGGTGATTTGGATGGAATAAAAGAACTACCAGTTATGTGTTTAGATTGGGTGGTATTGCTATTAGATGAGCATCCAAATTGCAGAAAATAGTTGTATTGTCAACTACTTAGGCGGAATACGTTGCAGCAACAGAAGCTAGAAAGGAGATGATATGGTTACTATCGTTTTTCAAGGAGTTAAAACATGATTGTGGCTGAAGTACATTGTAGTGTGATAGCCAAAACGTCATTCATCTGGCAAAGAACCCAATTTATCATGTTCGAACGAAGCATATACAAGTTCGGTATCATTTCATTCGTTATGTGTTGGAGGATGGATTATGGTGTTTGGAAAAGATCAAAGGAAATTATATTCCTGCAGACATACTGACGAAGACAATGACAACCGAGAAACTGAAATTGTGTTCAATTTCAGTTGGACTTTTTCCCTGAAAGTAAGGAGTTATCTATATATTTATATTTTAAATAAAATTAATAGGTTAAAATTTTTACTATTTGCAATTTAATCTTTTGAATTTAAATTTGCTATAAATTTATCTATATATTTTGAATAATTTATTTAATACTTGTAGATACAAATAGTTTAAATAATTGATACTAGTGTTTGTATTTATATTTGTTTTCAAATGGATATCTAATTTTCAATATTTATATTTGTATTCGATATTTTGGATTCGAATTTTCGGTTTGAATATGGATTGAATAATAATACTGTGAATATTTTGCAATCCCTATCAACGAGAATTCTTTTTATAGATTTTTTAAAACCATGATTTTAATATTATAATATTTTAAAAGATTACATTCATATTATAATTATTATTGTTGTTACCTTTTTATTAATATTAGTAAAATATTTGTTAAAAAATGTTATATGAAAATATTTTTAAAAAATATATTTGAAAATCTTTGAGATAAATAAAAATGAATATAAATTAAAATGTTAATATATATATATATATATTATTAGAGAGATGTGTTATGAAGTAAAAATATAATTGGATGAGATTTTATTATGACATCTTTTTTAAATAATTATCCTTAAATTTCAATAAATTTTCAATATATTTTTCAATCACAATCTAAATAGTCTATATATTAGTATATAAATAAACATTTTTATCCGACTATTGTTTTTGATATGTTCTCAAAATTTTGTTAGTATCGTTTATTTTAATTTATATTTCAATATATGCATTATTTCATTTCGATAATAAGATGAGATGACATACTCTCAACATATTGGCTAATCCACACCACCATATTAAATGTCGAGGCATTATTTCATGGTAAAAAAATTAAGAAAATAATTTGATTTTGTTTAGTATCTTTCACATCTAGTTTGAATACCAATATCAGATTATTTAACTGAATAAATTCAATATCATGAATTTCTTTTTAGATTCTTTAATTATATCAATTAACTAATCATATACATTATGATATAATAATGAATTGATGTAATAATATATTTATATATTAATGTTCTTAATGAAAAAATAATATAAAAATAAAATTTTTAAATTTAATGCATCGTGCGAGTTTTATCTAGTTAATTTATAAGTTTTGATCATAATTCACACGTTACATTATTATTTTTTAAATCAATCTATATATATATGAACTCATATTTTCAGATTAGATTTTTTTTCTTTTAAAAATTATTACACATAAATTATTATTTAAGTCTTGTTTTTAATATATATATATACACATTAATTGTAACCATTATTTACATAAACATTACTGTCAAAAAATTTTTAGAGTTTCTTTTTTCAGAAGTTGTTTACTTTTTTATTATGGATCTACCATTTAAATATGTTATCACTCTTCGCCATAATGATAAGAGTTGAATGAACCGAGTTTTATTTATTTAAAGGTCCTCAAAGAGCTACCATTATCAAGCATTGATGCTATGACGTCACCTTATCATCGTTTTCTTTCTTCACAACCTTCAAACCGATGATATCTTTCTCCACCGTCGTAGAAGAAATTCCACCAAAATCTAGATCACCATTGAAGACTGTGAAAAGCTCAAGCAAGCCTGACAACCTCCTCCATCTGTTTTTTTTTCAACAGCTCCATCGCGTCGGTCTTTTTAGAAATACAAGTGTTCTAGACCATGGAATCATCAATATTATTCATTTAAACCATTTTGTACCACGACCTTGTTCAAGAAGCAGATTCCAAGCGAGTGAAGATCGTTAAGTCAAAACCAATGAGAATACAAGTTATGGGTGGATTTGATGCTCCACGAGAAAAAAGAAATAAAGTTCAAGATTTTTTAAATTGAAAGACAATATGGAGGGAGAAAAAGAAAAAAACGTGAGAGAAGATGTACGAGACCATACTTCAAAAGAAAAATTAGGTCAAACATGAGATAGAAAAGGAAAAAAGTGGGAGAGAAGATGTATGAGGTCACACTTCAAAAAAAATTGTGTCAAATTTTTTATATAATTATATTAATATTAATTAAAAACATAAGTGAAATGTTGGATTTTTGTGATTTTAAATTTTTTTCTCTTTTATAATAACTTTTAACTTTTTGTTTATTTAATATTCGATTTGATAATGGTGAGTAACTCCTTCTAAAAGAAATTTACCAATCTTTTATCTTTTAATATCTTTTCTTTTATTTATTTTTTAAATTGAATATTTTAAAAGTAATTTAAAAAAACGTAAGGACGAACGAATGAACCCCATTTTAAAGTGACTAATTAATACTTTTTCAGTTATTTCTATAATTATTTATTATTTTACAAACTTTTGAAATTAGTTTTTGAACACTTTTTAACAAAAATGTAATTTTTAATGAATTTTTGAACATGTTTTTCTCTCTAAAAAGTAATAAAACGTATATAATTTAAGATATATTACAAACTGTTTTAATTTTATATTTTAAAACATTTTGAGATTCAAATATTAATTTTCAGATAAGGTCATTTGATGAAAACAATCCATATAAAAGGTAATATGTGATTGTTTTTGTCATCGTATTTATATATAATAATTAGTACTTAACACATTTTGATATTTGAATATTTATATAAGAAATATTCATAGGATAAAAATGGTTGAATATTTGATACTTACTAAGAGTAGCTAAAGGGAATATCCATAAAAACATTAGTAAGAAATCGAAAATGGTAGAATATTTGGCACTTACGGGGAATGGCTAAAAGGGAATATCCACAAAAACATTAGTAACAAATCGAAATACATTGTAATTGTTGTTAAATTTGGTATTAAATACAATTTTTACTTTAAATATCTATTTTAAAACGTAAATATACCACAAAAATGGTCCAATATGTGGATCCATAAAGAAAGTATTAATTAAAAGTTATTAAGAGGCAAAACAACCTATTTTTCATAGCGTTTTAATGCTATTACCCCTTTAATTTTAGCTCTCATGTGATTTTCCCTTTGATTTTTAGTTTTCGTACGATTTCCCTTTTAACTATAAAAAAATTGTCTAAAATCCCCTCCATTAATTATCTGTTAACCCATCCGATTTTCACCCAATCGTGACCCGCATCCCACCCAATTTTAACCTTAATTTTGATTCGATTTTAATCTGAATTTTTTATTTAATCTTGACCCGATTTAATTTTAAATGTTAAATATTAGATGTAAATTTACTACACGACATAAACAATAAATGTTGATTTTTTAAGATAATTTCATCAAAATCAAGTTAATTATTCGATTTAATTATTTCGAGTCAAAATTAAGTACGATTTTGTTAATTGTATCAAAATCGGATTAAATCGAGTTACTCGAACTGCTTAACAGGATTTCAAATAAATAATTGGATTGAGTTAGGTGATTGTGCCTAAATCAGGTTGATTAAAAAATTGGGTTGAGTTAGTTCAAGAACGAGTTAGCCACAATTAACTAACTCAACCCAATTTTAAGACCAAATTAATTAATCCGAATTAGGCACAATCAACTATCAACCTAATTTTTTACTTAAAATCAATTAAACGGTCCAATTAACTCGATTTGATCCGATTTTGATACAATTAACAAAATCGTACTTAATTTTGACTTGAAAACAATTAAATCAAATAATTAATTTGATTTTGATGAAATTATCTAAAAAATTAACATTTATTGTTTATGTTGTATAGTAAATTCACATCTAATTTGCTAAAATTTAACATTTGAAATTAAATCGGGTCAAAATTAAGTAAAAATTTAGGTTAAAATCGAGTCAAAATTGAGGTCAAATTCGGGTCAAAACTGGGTGAGATTTAGGTCAAAATCGAGTAAAAACGGATTGGTTAATAGATAATTAACGAAAGGGTTCTAGACAGATTTTTTTTTTTTTGATAAATGAGAATGAATCAGATGAGAAGTAAAAATCGAATTAAAAATCGGATGAGTATCAAAGTTAAGGGAAATAAGATTAATGCATTATTCTTTAAAGGAAAATATGTTGTTTTCTTATTAAAAATCAATAAATATGTGGAATCGGTACGAAATATGTTGTTTTCCTATTAAGAATCAATAAATGTGTTGAACCTTTACCGCTATATAAAGAGTTATAATATTTGTCTAATCATATTTAATTTAAATAAAATCATTCATCCAAAGAATGAAACAAGAGATGGCTTTTTCTAAATGGTTCTTCTTCGTGTTCCTATGTTTGGTCATTCTTCTGAATCCAAGTAAATATATCATTTTTTTACAAAAAATTTATCTTAATATCATATTGTATTTATATTAATTCTACATTTTTGTGTTGGTTATTTAGGTACATTGATGGCTGAAATTGCTCCAGGAGAAATGTTAAAACCGATTGGTCCATGTTCACAGATCAAAGATTGCAACCTAAAATGCAAAAAATCTGCATTTCTTTTGGGAGGATTTTGCAAACAACTTAACCCTAAATCTCCTGAACTCACTTGTGTATGCAAAATTGGTAGTTAGGTTTCTTGGCGACATTTTTCAATTTCCACAACCATTATTGTTATCTTATAATAATAATCTCTCATTTTTTTTTCCTTTTTCATGTTTGTGTCCAATGTTTTCCACATATCCCTTTTTTCTTATTATATAAGAATACTCGAATGTGAATCTTTAAATGTACTATTATATGCATATGTATCGTTATTTATGAAGAAAATGTCTAACCAAAACATCTTTTATATAAATTTTCCAAATACAATCACATAAATTTAAACAATCATCCAAATAAATAGAGCTATCAACTTTGTAAAACGACAATACTAGTACATATAATCTAAGAAACATATTAAATGAAAAAAATTAACTAAATGATACACGAGATATATATTTCAAATAATCCTATCTTGGATAATAAAATTTGAATTTGAGTTGGGAAAGATGTTTTATTAAAATATATGCAAGTTGATGATTTGTCTTTATGTTTAGATTGAAATTCCTCGCAAATTTTGTGATAATGTATTTCAATGTGTTTGGTGTGTTAATGAAAATAAAACTATTGCAATATGTAAAGATATTGTAGTTGTCACAGAAAAAGATAACATGCTTTATGGTGAGATAAAGAAAGATAATTCGGAAAGAAGAGAAGAAAACCATATTAATATATTTATAAGAGGCGTTTGTTATAATTTGAAATATTCAGTTTCGACATTTTTTCAAGATATAATGATATGTTTTTAAGTTTTTCATGAAATCAAACAATCACTCATATGATATCCAAATCGAAACGGATAATTAATTTTGTATCAGAATTCAATTATGTAAAATACGGGTCTCCGAAGCTCGGATATCCAGAAAATAATTCGGATACTAGAACCAAGTTTTTTAATATTAAAACTTTATTGGTTTGGATTCGCTTCATATTCGGATACCCGGTCCATACTAAACTTAACAATAATGATATTTTTTGTAATTATTATAAAAATTAAATATAGTTTCATAAATTAATATATATGCATGTGTACCCGTTTGAGAATGAAAAATCTGAATCCGAACTCGTGGGGTTTAATAATTTTATTATATGAATTCGAACAAGTAATCAATTTTGTATCTGAACTCAGATATCCAAACAATAAGCTGGGCACTCGAATTTATTTTAATATTAAAACATATATTAGATTGGGTTCAATTTGCATACGAGTACCCGATCCATACCAAACCTAACAATAATTATATGTTTTGTAATTATCATAAAACTAAAGATAGTTACATAAATTAATATATATATATATATACTTGGACAACCATTTGTGAGAATGAAAGATTCGAACCTGAACTCGCGGGTTTGATAATTTTATTACCTGGATCAAACATGTAGTCAATTTTGTGTATGAACTCAAATATGTGAGACGTGAGTATCTAAGGCTCGGATATCTAAACAATAAGTCAGGTACTCAATCTAAATTTTTTATATATTAAAACAGATATTGGTTTGGGTTGATTCCCATTCGAGTACCGATCCATACCAAGCCTAATAATAATGACATTTTTTTTGTAATTGTCATAAAAATTAAAAATAGTTTTGAAAATTAATACATATATATATATGGGTACTCATTTATGAGAATGACAAATCTGAGTCCAAACCTGTGGATTTTGTTACACCCCCATCTTCGAACAACCTCAAGATTAGGAGTGTCCACCATCACCTCCAAGAGGTGACTACACGTGTCATCGTTCAAACATAATTACAAAATAAAATAAATACTTTTATTTCAAATTGAAAATGGTTCGAACATAGAGTGAAAACATATAAAATTATAATAAAAATAAATACGAAATATATAATAAATTTTATCGAGACCTCATGATCACCTCTCTCATGAGTCTGTTGTAACCTCTGATACTGCTGCTCAACTTCTTTTATCATCTTCCCCACTATAACTTGCTCATCCATTATAGCCCACAAATGGTACGAAGACGTACTCGGTGAGGTCAATACATGCACGAACTTTTTGTCACGTATTTTTCCACTCTCGCATGCGTAGCATAAAATAAACATTTGTCCACTACAAAAAAACTCGCAGTTTCCAACGGACGGGGTAACGGATCCGTCCGTTGGAAACACTTAACCAACGGATTTTAACGGATTTGGTGAAATTTTCAACGGGCAACAATCCGTTACAATCCGTTACAAATTTCAACGGAATTGTAACGGATATTCTCCGTTGCAATATCCGTTGAAATCCGTCGTGATTTTTAACGGAGTGTAACGGATTACTTCCGTTGGCTTTGTCCGTTGGAAGGTCCGTTAGAAACCGGGAAAAAGGATTCCAACGGGCGTCCGTTGAAAATTCTAACGGATGCCCGTTAGAAATAGCAACGGATGCCCGTTGATATTGCGAATTTTGAGGTTTAACTGTCGAATTAAATTACCGCATAGGAGCAACGGGCATCCGTTGCAATTTCCAACGGATGTCCGTTGGAATATTTACTATATATATCGGAACCTAGAGTTACCTCAATCATCAATAAAAAATATCTTAATGTCTAATGTCGAACCTAATACACCCTTCTGAAATTGTTTCAACGTCGGAACCGGGAAAAGGAATCCAGACGGTGATTCAGTTTAAGAGGGGTGTTTTTGGGTTCGATAATAGACGTAAAGATGCTGATTTTGGTTTTTGTTCATAGAGGGTGTTTTGAATTCGATAATCGGAACCTAGAGTTACCTCAAATCATCAATAACAAATATCTTAATATCTAATGTCGAATCTAAAACAATCTTCATAAACTGTTTCACCGCCACGATCGGGAAAAGGAATTATAATATGCTGATTTCGGTTTTTGTTCACTACTAGACATCGAAATTAAATGAATTATAATTACAAAATCGTAATTCATAAGATCTAACTATTGTAATATGAAAAAAATAACGAATTTGTAAGCACTTGCAACGGTCATTAATCTGTTGGATAAGATTTCAACGGGTATCCGTTGGAATTGGCAACGGATGACCGTTACAATTGGATGCCCGTTGAAATTTTTAAATTCGAGGCCGCTGGATGAAATTAATTCACGTGAACCTACTTCAACGGTCATCCGTTGCAACTTCCAACGGATGACCATTGGAAATTTCACTATTTAGATCATACCAAAGAGTGCATCAAACCATCAATAACAAAAACATTTTCAAAAAATGTCATCGTCTTCAAATCGAAATATATATACACGGATTGGACCAATTCATGAGTTTTGCATCGATGCAGCCTTTGTGTCAAGAACGCGGGACAATGTTATATCCATGCAAAAGATGCAAAAACATGAAGTATCGAAGTCAAGAAATTGTTTGCATTTATAAGGTGAGTGATCATCTCGTTTTCATACGTATTTCTTGCACGATTTTAGGGATGTTTATGATATATATGCGATGCTTTACGTATGATTCTGTATCCGTTTCACTTGTTTTCGTGTTTTCATGTTCTTACAGGGTTTTTATGCGTATTCAGTTCATTTGGAGCTAAAGGACATGCACGATACAAAGTACCAACATCGAGAATCATCATGGGATAAACGGGACGAGAATTGGAAAGAAAAAGCCACCACCCGCTCGGATACTTCCCTAGCCCGATCGGAAAAAAGTTACGGCGATTTTAGGCAGCAATTTGTGCACGATTCGGGCAAGAAAAACCACGATCGAGGCCTCATACCTGATCGGGCACAACTCATACCCGAGCGGGCATCATGGTAGCCCGAGCGGGCACATATTCAGCCCGAGAGGGCACCTTATTTTTATCGCGTTTTTGCACGATCGCCCGCGCCGTACCCGAGCGGGTCACTTGCCATCGCCCGATCGGGTCGCGTCCGTCACCTACAACTCCAAATAAGTTAATTTGACTTAAAACAGATGGGAGCTTGTTGGGGACTTATACAATAAAGAAAATCACTTTAGAGAAGAGGAATAAGTGATATTTCGCTGGAGGAACTAATGGAAACGTTGCCCAAACATAATCAAGAATGGAAAACTGAAGATAAGGCAAAGTTGGTGACTGCTGCAACATAAGGAAAAGGGGAACGTCCAGAAGGAAGGAGGAGGAGAAAAAGGAAAGAAAAGAGGAAGGAAAGAAGAGGAGAAAGGCCAGGGGTCGAGCTCATGGACTGAGCTTTCGATTGTTGATCAAAAAGAGAGAGTAGAGAGAAGAAGAAGGTTCTATCGAAGGAGACTTACGAGGAGCACTGGAGATCAACTTGACACTTCGGTTTCTTTTGGTTTTCATGTTCCTTAGACTTTCTATTTCGTTTATGATTGTTTACAGACGCATGAGCGAGTAGTTTGTTTGTTCTAGGAGAAGGTATTAGCCCTTGGCTATCCCGGAACCACTTTTGATTTATCTTTGAATGCATCTTCCCGTTTCCATTTATCTATTCTTTATCTGAGTGCTTAAATGACTTGTGTTTGTGACGGCCGCGTAGATGCATGTGTTACGGGTTAGGAGAAGGACCGAAAGGAGAATTCTAGTCCTAGAAGATCAGGTTTAGAACAACCGAGGTTAGGCCACGAAAGTAGGGTAGCAGCGGTTGAGGGTAAAACGGATGAATCACAGATCTTATGGGTTTAGTTCAATGTGTCAGCCACGAAAGTAGGGGATAAATTATCTAGATCACGTGTCTATGCCTTGAGAGAGGGTATATATCATATTAGGATCGTCTGCCTTAGATAACTTGACTGGGATTGCATGATAGATAGGTTGATTGTTGGTTTCGGTAGTCTTGTGGTGAAACTGGTTTCCTAGAACGTTTGTCTCATTCTTAAGAACTAGTTTGTTTGTTTGCTTTTAGTATTTCATTCTTCAAACCATATTTCATTCGTTAGAAAGTTTGATTCACAATTAGAGTTTAGGTTGTGTTGCGTAGTCTCTGTGGGATCGACACCTGAAGTACTACACACGTGTCGTGCACTTGCGGGTAGTTTAGGTTATTTATTTAAGTTTGAGAACGCATCAGTGGGTTTCGTTGAAAATTACGAAATTTGGTTTTTTCACGGTGAAAATTGTGGGGTTAGAGATATTGTGCAAGATGCACAAGTAGAACGAAATGAAGAAGTTATTTATGAAGCATCGACGACCAATCCATATGTGGAAATGGTGTCAGATGTCTTTCCTAGAGCTGTTAATGAACAAACGCATGAAGAGATGCCGAACATCGATACACGTCGATTCTTCAACCTATTGGATTCGGTAAAACAGTCTATATACGAAGGTTGTCGTGAAAGTCAGTCTCGTTTATCTTTATCTTCAAGATTGATGAGTATTAAAACAGACTACAATGTGGCTGAAAATTGCATGGATTCATTTTGTAAAACAATGCGAGAATATTTACCGGAAAATAATCAAGCTCCTGAGACATACTACGAAACAAAGAATGTGTTAAAAGATTTGGGAATGCCACATGAGAAAATTGATGTTTGTAAAAACAGTTGCATGTTGTTTTGGAGAAATGATAAAGACTTATTGGAATGCAAGTTTTGCGGTGCAAGCAGATTTCGGCCTAAAAACCATCTTCACGTAAATATGTACCATATTAGAAAATGTTTTATATGCCTGTAGGAAACACGTTGAGAATGTTATATGAATAAAAAACCGTTGCGGCAATGATATGGCATGCAGAACACTCAACTGTCGAAGGTATAATGCAACATCCATCGGATGGTAAGGCTTGGAAAGATTTCAATGAAATATTTCCCAATTTCGCGTATGAAACGAGAAACGTCTATCTTTGCTTATGCACGGATTGTTTTAGTCCCTATGGACAATCTGGAAGCAATATTCTCTGTGACCGGTGATTTTGTCCCCGTATAATTTGCCTTCTGAGATGTGTTTGAAAAGAGGTAATGTTTCTGACGTTGTTGATTCCAGGACCAAAACATCCGAAGAAAAGTTTTGATATCTTTTTGCAGCCCTTAATTCATGAGTTACAACAGATATGGAACGAAAGAATCCTTGCTTATGACGTCAGTACTAAGCAAAATTTCACATTGAAAGTGGTCTTGTTATGGACAATTAGCGATTTTCCTGCCTACGAAATGTTATTTGGATGGAGCACGCACAGAAATTTTGCATGTCCATATTGTATGGAGGATACATATCGACTAGTACATGGTAAGAAACCATGTTGGTTTGATTGTCATAGAAGATTTCTTCCTCGTGGCCATGCTTTCCGGAAAGATAAAAAACATTTTCAGAAGAATGTGGTACAAAAAGAAGAGGCGTCGTGCATGCAAACCGGAACACAAATCCTTTACGAAAGATTGAACACAATGGGTGATTTACAAGAATCGATTGAATGCAGTGGAGATCGTGGGTATCGTAAACCAAAAGGTACAGGTGAATGGCATAACTGGTATAAACGTAGTATCTTTTAAGAACTACCATATTGAAAATTATTGATATTACGTCATAATTTAGATGTTATGCATATCGAGAAGATCTTTTTCGATAACATCATAAATAATGTTTTGAATGTGACGGGTAAAACCAAGGATAATATACAATCAAGAAAATATTTGAAGTCAATATGCCGACGACCTGAGTTGGAATTAAGAGATGGCAGGTCACCAATCCCGGTATTCAGATTGTCTGGTCCGGCAAAAACAACATTATTAAAATGGTTAAAAGAGGACGTTAAGTTTCCCGATGGATATGCATCGAACATTGCTTGGTGTGTGGATATTGTTGGTTCGAGGCTGATCGGATTGAAAAGTCACGATTGTCACGTTTTCATGCAGCGACTCATTCCAATTGCATTTGTTGAGCTCTTACCACGGAATGTTCACAATGTGTTATGCGGAATCAGCATATTTTTCAGAGATATATGTTCGAGGAATTTAAAAGGTGATGATTTGGAAATAATGAAAAACAATATCTCTAAAGTATTATGTGCATTGGAAAAAGTTTTTCCGGCTTCATTCTTCGATGTCATGGAGTATTTGCCAATACATTTATCTGATGAGGCAATACTCGGTGGGCCAATTCAATTCAGATGGATGTATCCTTTCGAAAGGTTTTTCTTTCATTTAAAGAAAAAAGCAAAAAACAAAGCAGCGGTCGAAGGATCTATTGTCAAACAATACTTGTTGGAAGAAATCACATATTTCAGCACATTTTATTTCAAGTCGCATATTCAAACGAAAGAATGTCATGCAACGGATGATCACACAAACTATCTGTATCAATATAATCCGCAGTTTGGTACAATTTCTGAAATGTTTACACCGATTGGACGTACAGGTGGTAAATCCGATGAATTTTGGTTAACACCATAAGAGTATAATCATGTCCACACATATATAAGCACATACAACTATGGCGTTTGCGTTAATAGTGATATAGGGGGTGATAACTTCTACGACATTTTGCACCAAATCATACAACTGGAATATCCCGGTCTCGTTGGGTTGAAGGTGATGCTTTTTAAATGTTAGTGGTTTGACCCAACCGTAGGACATGAAATACGAAAATACCGTTGGGGAGGAATTGACGTTAACCTGGCACGACAATATGGTAAGTATGATCCATTCATCACAACAGATCAAGCAGATCAAGTATGTTACGTGCAATATCCAACAACATTGAAATGTCGAAGAGAGCAGTGGTGGGCCGTAGTAAAGATCAAGCCACGAGGGATCATAAGCTCTGATGATAAAGAAGATACGTTGCAACCCGATCATCCGCAGCCGATTCGTTTAATTGATACAGATCGCGAGGATATTCTTACGAGAAATGACATAGACGGAGAACTCATACGCGATTATGAACACGTTGAACCGGAAGATGCTGAAGATGAAAACGGCGATGAATTCAATGAACAAGCAAAGGAAGACTCACCCATCAATGAATCAACTGAAGAAGAAATTTAAATATAATAATGTCTATTATGTGTAATAAATGTAGACGATGTGATATAAATGAATTGTAACGTTCATAATGTGTAATCAAACAATCGAAATGTTAATACAATCGAATAGGTTATGTAAATGATGTTAGATGTATTAAAATATAGAATTATCTAATACAACCGGGCATCCGTTGAAATTGGTAACGGATGCCCGTTGATACACGAATTTGCCTCCGACACTTAGAAAAATTTTCTAAGTTTTCCATATTTCCAACGGGCATCCGTTGGTAAGTTGTAATGAATGCCCGTTACTAATATTCCAATGGACATCTGTTGGTTATTTGTAACGGATGCCCGAAAACAATTTTCCAACGGTTGTCCGTTGGTTATTTCTAACGGACGACCGTTGGAATATTTCTAACGGGCATCCGTTAGAAATTACCAACGGACGCCCGTTGGACTAGGTAATGATGTCTACCCTAGTCTGCAGAACTTTCCAACGGCCATCCATTGGAAATTCCAACGGATGCCCGTTGCGACGGGAGACGAGCCGCCATTTAGCCGTCCGTTGCCTCAGGAACACGCATTCTCAACGGGCATCCGTTGAAATTTCCAACGGATGCCCGTTGGGAATTCAGCACGTCACATCAATTTACTCCGCCTGTTGCGATGACGTGTTTTCCAACGGATGCCCGTTGGAAATTTTGATATATATAAATCCATTGAACAGTTCTTATTTCAACATAAATCACAAACAAAAAACTCCTCTCAAATTCACATTTCACCCACAAACACGTAGTATTCTTAGACAAACAATGAGATCGAGACGATTTATAGGTTCGGGGGTTTATTGGCTGGTTCCGCGGGAGCTCCTCCCCAGCCACCACCGCCACCATATCGTCCTCCGTCACCAAAATCGGCACCGCCGATATTTGATGACGATGACGATATGATAGATATCGATTCGTTGATTGATAATTTCGATGAGCGTCAAAACCTTCCGATCATCGGTCCCGAACATCCTCCTGGAACGTTATGGTAAAACAAATTACTATTTTGATTTGTATTATTAAATGTTATAAATATTATCTAACTTCGATTTGTTGATTTACAGGTTTGATGAAGATGATGTACTAAAACACACCAACAACCTCATTATCCAAGGGTCCTTACAGGACGAATTGTACTATTCTTGGCAAGTTACGCCAGAAGTTGTGCGCCAGCGATGATGGCGCACTTTTATTGTAAGTTTTTTTTTAATTAATTTTCAACTTTTTAGTTATATATATATATATTATAAAACTAAAAATTTTATAACTTTGTTTGCATCGCTCATACAGATAGAAGCGAAAGGATACGTTGCGCATCTACACAGCATGGATGCGCGACATGCAGGTGCGGATGCGCCTGATGATGAACGGTGTAAAACGCAACTACTATGCCAGCAATAGCGAGAGATGGGCAACGGAAGCGGTCTTCAGTAAAATGATTCAGCATTGGGAGTCCGCAGAATTCAAGGCCAAGATAGAAGGCCAAAAAATGTCGCTACGGTGAGAAGGTTCCCGGAGATGGTCCGCATCGCCATACTTCGGGATCAAAATCCTTCCCGAAACGAAGAAAAGAATTGGTAAAAATTTCTTTATTTAATTTTTTTGTTTATTTAAATATTTATCTAACTACATTTATTTTATATTATAGATGCAACGGATAGGAAGAGAACCGACTCTTCTTGAGCTGGTATTAGAAACCCATGCCAAAAAGATGTCGGTTGTCGGGGAAGAGGCCGACGAACACGAATTCGTCGATCCTCGAGCGGAGCGAACCGTGAGAGCTATGACAGAGAAGATCACATAGCAATCTCAAGCTTACGGTTCAAACCCCGACGATTTCAGTCCTTTACAAAAGGACAAAATTTATTTAGAGGTAAAAGTTCATTATTTTATGTCTTGATTATTAATAAAATAATTTGTAATAATCTAATGTTACTTTTGTTTGTCTTGTAGTCGGTGAGACCGTATAAGGGACGCCTATACGGTCTCGGGGCGCTTCAAAAGGATATCGTCGAGGACGCCGAGACGGTACCTCCCGTAGTGCAAGAGAGTTTCACGCAACAACGGCGAATCAGGAGCTCGAAGCCAAAGTTCAGCACTTGGAGAGAGTTTCACGCAACAACAACAAGATTTCCAACGGATGCCTGTTGGAAATTCTAATGGTCATCCGTTGGACTCTATTTCCCGCCAAATTATAACGGACGTCTGTTGCCCTTTCCCGCCACTTTGCAACGGACGTCCGTTTCTCTTTCCCGCCACTTTTCAATGGATGCCCGTTGGAAAGCTAAATTCCCGCTCATTTTCCCCGCGTAAATGGCAACGGATGTCCGTTGAAAAGCTAAATTCCCGCTCATTTTCCCCACGTAAATGGCAACGGACGTTCGTTGAACATTTGTAACAGACGCCCGTTGTACTTTTTCAACGGTCGTCTGTTGCAAATTTGCAACGGGCATCCGTTACAAATATTTCCAACGGGCGTCCATTACCAAATTTCCAACGGAGATTTCCGATGCAATTTCCGTTACAATATTGCAACGGATATTATCCGTTGGAAGACCGTTGCGAATTGCAACGGATCCAAATTTCCAACGACTGTTTCCCAACAGACGGGAATCCGTTGCCATCCGTTGGAAAGAGCCCTTTCCAACGGATTTTAGGCATTTTCCAACGGATATGTCCGATGGAAAATGCCTGTTTTTTGTAGTGGTCACACTATTGAAACATAAATAACTCTACCCAATCCGACTGAGTATCCACAGTCTAAGACTAGTATCACACCGAATCATAACTCACAGAGTCCACACGATACTAGCTCGGGCATACGCTCACAAAGTCCCGGGACCCCAACACACTAAAGATCTCGCAAGGTCACAACGTACCTCAGCTATCGTACAATACAACGCTTCATCGCTCGAAAGATTATCATAACCCCAGTACAGTACGTTGTTGGCCCTAATCCAAATGTCGCAATACTAACGTCATCGATCTGATACTCTTCATGTAAAAACTCTCACTGACACACTCTACCAAATTCAACTGAGTATCCTAAGTCTAACACTAGTACCACACTGGATCATAACTCATAGAGTCCACACGACTCTAGCTCGGGCATACGCTCGCAAAGTCCAGAGGACCCCAACACACTGAAGATCGTGCAAGGTCACAACGTATCTCAATCATCAGTACAATACAGCACTCCATCATTTGAAAGGTTACCACAACTCCAACACGGTACGATGCTGGTAGATCCACCAATCTAACTAACTACAACGCTCTGTCGCTCGAAAGATTTTCCACAGCCCCAGCAAGGATGACGTTGATCCTGATCCAAGTGTCGCAATACTAACATCATTGACCCAATACTTCTCACGTGAAAACTCTCACCGAAATGCTCGTACACACCTTTTTCGATGGTTCGAGTGTGAAATCACTCGGTCGAGCACACTAGACAAGATGCTCACTCAACTCTATCATCGAACCAGAATATACATGTTCTCTGATCTCGACACTTGGTCGATCGTCAAATTTCCAGATCATATCCAACCACTTTAATTTCATCAAACCAACTCATATATGCCATCAATCATCATTTAACGAATTTAGGCTTAGGTTCATTCTTCACTTTTAACCTCTCAATTCTACATTATGAATTACCTATAATTTCTACTGTAATCATACTTCATTTTAAACGTAAGAATATCTCCATAATCAACCATAAAAGCGAATTTGATGGGAAAAGATCATCACCTTAAGTTTTTTGCGATATGACTTGAGGATTCATTTTAATATTACCAACAACAACATGAATCGAATTTTTTCCTATTACAGATCCATTCAAATAATCAATATCCACAATATAAATCTTCAATTTGAAGAAATAATCACAACAAAATTTAAAGATTTACCATAATATCGATTACAAATCACAAACAAAGAACACGGCGAAAAATTGATGGATCATTCTCCAATTTCTCCAATTTTCTTTTTTTTTTCTCTTCTTCTTTGTTTTTTTTCTCTCTTCTCCTATTTTTTTCTTCTTCTTCTTCTCCTCTCTCATTCTCTCCGCTGCACGCCTTCTCTTCTGCCTTTTTTCTTTTTCTTAACTAATCTAATAACACATATATATATATATATAACTTTTTTTTTGGGCTTGGACCTCATATATTTAATGATTTTATTACCCGAAATCGAATGCTCAAATATTTTTTCCGAGTTCAGATGGAAAATTGACACTCGACTAAATGATATGTACACTTGACATTTACATGTAAAATAAAAAATATATATATTTTAATTGAATCCATATGAAAAGGAACTCAAATATCAAAGTGGAGGAAATAAAAAGTAGAATTCGATTTTCTATTGTTTAGATGAAAAAAAAAAACCTATTTGTTTAGCTTGTGGACAAAAATAACAATGGAAATTTGAATATAAATAAGAAAGTGTGATGACAATTGTTCATACATAATTTTAATATTGAGAAAATATGGATGATCTAATCTTTGGTGTCAAATATTGGATCATGATAAAATATACATGACATAATGCTCAAATGTGTATAACAAATATAATACGGGAAGTTTGCTAGCATTTCAATCATCAAGGTCCAAGAAGAATCTTGAATTTCACAAAAAGATGACGTAAAATTAATGTAAAAGTTTGAATCCTATTAAAATTAATAAATCCTATCAAATTGAATTTAAACCTATATATATATATATATTATTGATGTGATTTTAATCGTCTCAGTACGAGTGACAAAAAAAATATGAAACACATTCGGTAATTTAATCGAAATATCATAAACAACATAGTAATGACATAAGATACAAATTATTATACACATGACTACTTGCTCGAATGTCAATAATCCATGAGGTACGAGGAATATCAAAAGTAGAATCTAAAGATGTACAAAGAATATAAGTACCGATATTATGGGATAGAAAAGAAACAATATGTGTATATTTTTGTTCAAAAGAAAGAGCCCCGTTAACCATGTGTTGTTACTAATTATGTAAAGTATTTATAATTTGCATCATTTAACAATTGCGTTTGATAATTATTTAACATGCTTCATGCAAAAAAAAAACTAAATTTCTAAATCTCGTGATTAAAAGTTAAAATGTTACATTCTCTTGCGAAAGATAATGTTCTTACCTATGAAAATACAATATTTAGCCATCACAAATAAAGTTCAACTGAAAATAACATGTTTTTAAACAATTTTGGTAATGACTTGTTTTTACGGTGCAAGTTTTAAAATCATAAAAACAAAAAATGAAATGTTACGTCATTTACGACCAAAATCTATGACAAAAAAAACACACAAAAAGTTAAGATTTATTTATTGCTTGGATGTTCGCTTGTTAAAGGTAGTGTTTTTATTAAAGAAATATCATATTTCGTCGTCACAAGTTGAATACAACCGCAAATTACATGTTTTTTCACATTGTAATGATTTTAATGCCATAAAATGAAATGACATGTTACAACATTTTCGATTATAACTCACTATATGTATGACTATGATTCACGACATTTGTGATAACTAATCCTATAAAGTATTTATAATATTTAATTTAACAATCGTGTTTGATAATATACAACACATTGTTGGAACAATCCTTTATACATATCAATATAATATAATAAACAATGAACTTAGAAACAGAAACAAATAAATATAAATACTGAACTTTATCGAGGTCTGCTAACAGTGTCCTAAGACAGAATTTGTTTCCGCCTAGAGGATTCAACGATCACAGAATTGTCTTATGTCGAATCTATTTTGTATTTTGTTTTTATTAGAAGAGAGCAGAACGGATTAATTGTTTCTTCAATGGCAAGTCTCTATTTATAGAGCACTTAGGAACCAAAAATTCGGTTAACCTTGAACAGTCATGACTGTTCATAAGGTTGTGACTGTTGATGGAATGGTTGTGTCTCTTCGGTTCAAATTCAAAGGGTTGTGTCTCTTCGGTTCAAATTCAAAGGGTTGTATCTCTTCGGTTAATAGTTGCATCTGTTCAGTTCAAACCCAAAGGTTGTGATTGTTCATAATCCGAAAATATTAAAATATTAAACTTAAGATTAAATGTCCACAAACCTTTTTCATGCCTATTCCAAAACCCCTCACAAAGTCTATGTCATAGTTCAAATGACTAAGATAGAAAAGCATTTATATAATATAATAAATACTTTCCATTTTCCAATATGAGACTATGTCCCTTCACATGTCCTCTTCATTTTTCTATCACATATTTCATAAAAAAAACTGTATTTTCTAAATATCATGAATAAACATTAGTATTTATTCAAGTGTTTGAATGTTCTTTTGTGAAATATAATATTATTATTTATATAATATAATATTTTATCATCCAAATCGTTTGTAGCTGTAAACAATATGTGTTTTAAACAATTTTGATGATCAGTTGTTTCTATGGTGATAATTTTAAGGCAAGAAATGGAAATGACATGTCAGGACAATTATGAATATAACTTAAGATATTTAAGATTATTACTTAAAACATGTGTTGTAACTGATTCTACTAAGTATTTATAATTTGCATATTTTAACATTTTTTATTAATAATAATGCAACATATTTTATGCAAAAAACACCAAAATAAAAAATTATTCAAATGGTTGAATTTTCACTTGTGAAAGCTAATGAAAAAGACAAAATAGTTAGTCCCATTATGTTTTTTATGAATAGGGGAATACAAATATAATTACTATGCAAATACTCTTAAGATAGAACATGTTCCATTCAAATCAAAACAACCACTGAATATATACTTTTGTTACCTACAAAACTTTGAGGTTTTGATGAAAGTGTCGAGCGAAGTTGGTCATTCTTAGAAGTATTATGTATGTAACGAATTTTATGGAAAATTCTTTGTAATTTCTAACTACCATTCGTTGTCTTTTCAAATTTGACTACAACTCTTCAGGTTTTCTTTATATATATTGAAGAGGATAATTTATGCGTTGTAATTTTTATTTATTGGCTCCTAATTCATGGGAAAAAAGTGTTAATCGAAGGTGAAGATAAATATTCATCACAATCTGATTAAATTTTGTGACTTGTAATTGACTACATTTTGTGGTTTGTAGTGTGGCGATATCACAATATGAGAAAATCATAAAATCGCTGACACAAAAAATAATAATAATTTTAACGCATGCTTGATACATTGTCATATTAATTTAACAAATGATCATTGATAATGTTTGTAATCAATAACAGATTTAAACGGTGCAATTCATTACAAGGATTACAAGATATTAATGCATGCTCATTGATATGTTCATCGAACGACCATTAGTAATTTCAACGGATGCATGTATATCTATTCAATGTATATGATGATGGATTCGTTAGAAAAATTTCAACGGATGTATCCATTTATAATATATCAACAAATTTTGATCATTGCAATGCCATTGAAATTTTCAAAAATTTATTATCACCGGGCTAAAAATTTTGTTGAAATTCATTAAAGTCATTATTTTAATCTGAAATTTGTCATGTTCAATGGATATATCCGTTGAAAAATACATATTGTTTTTAGCAAAAAAAATACACAATAGTTTTTATCTCCCCATTTCTTGAGTAACTTGAGTGTTCTAAAAGTCACCGTTTAGAGAAAATTGTAATTAAAATTGATTTGTTGTTTTAGTGTCCCAAACCTTGAAAAGTTTGAAAAAAAGTGGATTCGCTCTTCATGAATGACTATATATATATGCACAAAAAAGAAAAGAATGAAGGTGATAAGATGAATGACACTTTACAACTTCTTACGAGTTTTAATTTTGAAGAGCTCAATGTAATAATGATGATGTTGAATTGGAAGAGGGTCTTTGTGACTTATCAAAATGAATTTTGGATCGGACGGAGATGTCATGCATGTAAATGGAGTGTAAGAACTAGAAATTTAGATATTATGAATCTTATGATTATGGTTTTTGAATTTTAAATTTTATATTATGTGGATTGATTTTTTGTTGTTATTTTACTTTTTTATATACAAATTTGAAAATTATGTTTGTGTATTTTACTTTAAAAAAAACTAAAGCGAAAAATGTTTAGTCATCGATAAGGCGCTGACTTCGTCTAAACGTTATTCAATCGTTGGAGGATTAACACGTTCTTCTACAATATTGACCATCACATTTTACACAGGTATATCTCGCTTCGACATTTCTTCAAACACCTTGTAGGCACAACGCACCAATTTCGCGTACGTAACAATGAAAGTAGTGGAACACAAAGTGAAACACGGAGAAAAAGGATGATATCGAGAGAAAGTGAAAGAGAGAGAAGATAGATGTACTGAGGGAAGGTGAATTCTTATTTAAAAAAATTGGAATTGAAACATACGTGCTCGAATGAGAGATGAAACGAAATCGAAAGCGACAAAGACAAAAAAATATAAATAATAAAGACAAAAATAAAAATATGATGTCGGAAGTTATTGAGAATAGACATTGAAAACTGTTAAATATAGACTTGGATCTAACTAATTCTAAAAGTTATTCAAAAGTTTATGATTCTCAAATACTATATATAGAAGTTCATAGTTCATATTTTAGTCAATTGGGAAAAGATAACGTAACACTTTATGTTATGCCCTACTTGATCTTAGAACGTGAATATCATAATCGGTATAGCCAAACATCGATATATTCAAATCGAGACGAAAACAGATTTTAATATCATGTCAAATATATGTTTGGATCTAACTAATTCTAAATATCAGATTAAGAATTTATGATTATATAAGACCATATATAGAAGTTTATAGTTTATATCCTAAACAATATAGGGCAACGCAACAATAAAATAAAAAAGAAAGAAGAAGATAAATTATAGAGTTGGTATGAAAAATCAAATTCATGTTTTCTTATATATATATATATATATATATATATATATATCTTTTTCTAGAAAATAGAAAACGTGTTTTTAAATAATTTCATTCATGTGATATGCACATTTAAAATGAGAATTTTATAATGGTGCGAATGTCTACTCAATTGAAAAAAAAGGGTTAGTAAAAAATCATTTAATGTATTAATTTAAAAAATCGACAATGACATGAAATTTAAAAAAAAAATTAACATACCAATTTTTAGTTCTTAATTTATTGTAATATTTATTTAAATAAAATTAATTAAAAATAGGGAATATATATTAAATTTATATATTTTGAAATAAAAATAAAAATTGATGTATAACTTATAATAAATAAGATCATTTCCTGCCTTGCGTAAGAAGAAAACGCTCAAGATACCTGAGACCATCGTCGAGATTCAGATACCTCAAGTCAACAGTATTCATGATCGCTAGATCGAGCTTCGTCACATCACCGGTTATCTCCAAAGTTACTTCAGCGTTCAAACCGCTTCCACGGCTGAAAACGCTGCTTTCCGGCGCCGGAATCTCCTCGAAAAAAATATTTTCGTCCTTCAACGATGTGACACAATCAACCATCGTGAAGATCGATTCCCATTCCTTGTAAACCACATGCAACGTCACCTTCACATTCTTCACCTCTCCGACGAACGCCTTCGAGCCCTCTGAATGATTATCGTCGAGATTAAGCATGAACAAACCGTTTGATGGAACCACAATGTCTTTGCCATGTTTCACCATTTTCAAATTCGCAGTTTTGTTGCTCAAATGTGTGATGAATGTCAGATCCCTCAAGGAGATCTTTGGCTTCGCCGGATTTCTGATGTCGCGGCGGCGTTTGGCGGCTGACTCAGCGGTTGAGTAGAGACGCTTGTAAGAGATCGCCTGAGAAGTCTTCATCCCCGCCGCGACCGTGGACAGAGAAGGATGACGGGTCGTGAACAGTGGACGATATAGATGATCTGAGGAGAAACAACGTGACCATGTCTTGGATACACACGACGCGATGATTAGCGTTTTGCCGTCCATGTAACCGGCGATGAGGTTGAGTACCTCCCATAACGCAGACTCGCCGGTGACTTTGACGTTTTCCGACATTGTAAGTAGCTTTATGGGTAAACGCAGTTACTGGGTTACGGTGGCGCGTGACGGAACGTGGAAAATTAGATTGACACGTCAACAGTTGGAGGGGTTTAAAAGCTTTTGGAATAATCCAAAATTTTAACCTTTATAAAGAGACCTAATTTACAAAATCATAGAAGGAGAAGGAAAATCTAAAAGGAAAAGTAAATTAAAATATGTGATAAATATGCTAAACATGTTAAAAATAAATGCTGATTTATTTGTGTTTTTTTAAATTTAATTGTATTTATATCGTAATATTTGAATGAATTTATTTAATGGGCATACTATAATCAGGCCCAATGGTCAGTATTCTGATTTGGTAATATTCGCCTAACGACCCATGATTTTCTGTTAATGGAGCGTGAGGCTCTAATTATTTATTCAATGAGATCCCCACGCGCATGTTTTCTCGTCGTGGGAGTCACGCACCCAAAGTACAATGTCCGCTAAACTTAAAGATGACCCTTTTAAGCCCATATATCAGGAATATTGGGTAGTTTATTCAGCTTATTGGGCTTGAACGAATACCACAATTAAATCTTTTTTATATAAATATATATATACATATTATATAATTGTAGTTTTGGGATCTATGTAATAAAAATTTAGTTAATTATCTGTATTCGAAAGTAAATGATTAATTAATTTAATATATAGAATAAATATATAATATTTAAAATATAAGGGATACATTATAATTAAAAATAAAAAGTGACTAAAAAATAGATTTGAATAACGGATATCCGACAAATTTTTAATTTTTTTATGTCTAAAGTTTAGATATTCTCAAATATAAATACACTAAAATAATCGAATATTTGATAAATATAAATAATTTAGATATTTAATATGTATTTATTCCGTAAACAACTATTCTCTCCCAACTACGAATAGTCGATACATTTAATATTTCGTTATTATCTAATTGATTTGTTTAGTTTATTAGTCAATTTAATATTTTAATCTTATACAAAGAGATCACTTTTATTCATATATTTTTTTTCCTCCACGAACCATGCATAAAAACCTTTAATTTATTTCTAAGTGTATTATTCATTTACTTCGATCATTTAATCGAATCATTGCAATTGTCATTTAATTTAAATAATTTTTCAAAAATAAATTAATTATCCGAACTATTTAAAATTTTAATCAATATAAATATATATGTAAAATATTTAAATAAAATTTTAAATAAAAAGATATTCTATATATTCGTCTACCGATATAACTAAAACGTATATTTATCGGATTCTGATTAGAATTATTACACGACATGCATGCAAACACAAAGAGGTCACGAGAAACAAAAGGCCTATCGACTTGAAACCAACAAAAACCACAAAACATTAACGACACGTGTCCTTTTTCGCACTATTTTCAATGTCTCAATGTAATAAAAAAAAAATTATATTTAGAAAAAAAATGGAAGCAAGGAGATGAAATCACGAGAATCAGATAAGCTTAGCAAAGAAGAGAGATACACATGTGATGTGAGTTAGCTTTTTTTCGTTTTCAGACATATATTGCCTCTCTCACTTCACATGGCTTCAATTTTAGCCTTATATTCTTACAATTAAATAATTTGATATAATATATATATATATATATTTATGCCTTTCGAAAAGAAAAATTAAAAATATTTAACCATTTATATTTCTATGTAAATTATCAAAACTCATCATATTTATCCATCCACTAAAAATCTATTAATTTTGCTGTCAAATCTTTTTACAACAGTTTATTCCCTCGAACTATATGACTATTAGTCTATTTATCCCTAAATAATATATATTTCGCCTATTTTTTTCTAAGTTTATTAAGTCGTCTTATATCTTTTAATGTTTGGAAATTTATTATAAAACTCTTTCAAGATTTTTAAGTCATATTATATCCCTAAAGTTTAGAAATTAATTTTATCTCCCCCTAAAATGTGTAAATAAAATATAAACGGAACATATTACAGTTGAATTTTTTATTACTTTTCTCTAAAATTTATAAAATTTATAAACACAACATATTATATTTAAACTTATAAATGCGATATATTACATTTAAAAATTTATAAACATAAACATATTACTTTTAATAGTAACATATTCTTAAATTTTGGTTATTATATCCATATTTTTGATGATTAATAAAAAAATTAAATAAAAAAATTTTAAATTATAAAAGATATTAACTAAATGAAAACACGAAATTCTAACGAATACAAAACAATAAAAAAAATATGAAATCATATTCAACTACACAATAGGTTCACGATTACAAAACGATCGATCATGTAAATTCGTGCAATCCGAACATAATTTTAGAAAGGCAAAGAATCTCCACAGAAGAAAAGATCCAAGTTAAGCAAATACATAACTATATAATAAATTTCCAAACATATGGAATGTACAATCTTTAAGGAGAATAAACTAAAAATCATATAATTCGGGGAATAGACCGTTTTAAAAAGATTTGATAGAAAGTTAACAGATTTTTAATGAATGAAGTAATATGATGAGTTTTGATAGTTTAAGGGGAAATAATATTATTAATGATAACTTGGGGAATATGATAAGTGAAAAAGTGGATGGGAGAATAGGATTAAAACACAATAGTCCAATAGAAATATCTTTTTGTCCTTTTTTTAGAGAAAACACCAATTTCAAAGAACAACATTTATAATCGGATTAAATCCGTTGTTCAGATTGTAAAAAAATTCGTTGCCCAAATCTACAATCCTACAGATCTAATCACGAAAGCAAAAGCACGACCCTGGACTTATCAACGAATTGCATGATTAAAATACAAGACGCTCCGAGGATAATCGAGAACTCATATGTAACCATAAAATCATATAGCTAAAACTACAATTGAAAAAAAAAAATTGTGGTGATATAATTCAATTTGGCGACAAAGAGTGCAAATATGATATGAAATAACCCCAAAAGAAAATCTATATCTATCAAGAGAAGAAACGCTGCTTGAGAATGGAAACCAAATGTTTCTTCCTTGGATGGAATTGGTCATCACCCGGTTCACAAGAAGGAATAGGGCGAGTCGGAAATGGAATCCATTTCGTATCAAATTACCTACCATTTAAACTAACCCATTTTGAGATAATACCCACAATTTATTTTAACCAGAAGAATTATTTTTCACCATCAAAAAATTTAAATTAGAAAAATAATGAAAGTATTGCATCAAGTCCCAACAAAGAGCTATAAATATATATATATAGATATAGATATATGGATATACTTCACTGTATACGAAGTCCATCATCCATTTGTAAAGAATGATGGCCAAACATCAAACAATTGTTTTCTCCATTTTTATGTTTATGCTTCTTCTGCCAATGGAAATGCATGTAAGTTTAGGTTTCCTCAATAGTTCATTGTCCATCCTCCAAATTTTGCAATCTAACTTGTCAAATGCTTCAACTTACCATGAGGGAAGTAGATATATCGAATTACAAGAATTTTAATGTATATATATATATATATGTATATGATAATCACAGGCAAGCCATCTAGTCTTAGATCAAGAGGCTCCTGCTCCACAACCTCTACCACCTCCACAAACTAACACAAACAATTCTCAGGTATTCTTCGGATTCAACGTTCAGCTTCATTATCTTTATATCGTCTTTTACTATTCTTCGTGTTTTCGTATCTTACAGTATGGTACAACTCAAGGCAGCCTTCAACCTCAAGGTAAGCCTCTCCATAATATCAATTAGTTTGAATTGGAGAAAAACTATCAACGAGATGTTAAGATCCCACATCGCTTAGAAATGTGACTAAGTGGTGCCTCATAAGATCCGTGGACCTTTGCGGGATTGGTTTGGGCCTATTATGAGATGAGTTCTTATCACGAGAATCGTAGAATACAACCTTTAGATTCAGAATTCTAATTTTTTTTTTTCTGTTTGTGGATACCGAAAAGAATGCGGGGCAAGGTGCGACGAGAGATGCTCGAAAACGCAGTACAAGAAACCATGTTTGTTCTTCTGTAACAAATGCTGCAACAAGTGCCTGTGTGTTCCTCCTGGTACCTACGGCAACAAACAAGTCTGTCCTTGCTACAACAATTGGAAAACTAAACGTGGTGGACCTAAATGCCCTTGAATCTCCTACCCCTTCTCTATTTCATTCTACCTCTTGTTTCGACTATAATATCGGATCCTACGATATTCGATGGTTGATAAAGATGGATGACTTCTATTCTATCCTAATCCCTTCAGATTCAAAGCTTACATTGAGTAAGAACTTGAATTATGTGGGACAATCAGAGCATGTGATTTACAATTAGTACTAAAGCATAAACCTCTAAGACATTTACTTGTAACTAATAACAAGTCCTAAACAATCAGAGTGGATATGAACTTGGTAATAAATAAGAGAGGCTTCAAGAGAGTTTTCCGAATGAACTTACTAATAAACTCTTGCAGAAGAAGCAAGCTGCTTCTTGAGGTCAAGGACTTCGAGTGCCTTTGATGCTAATTTTTCCTTAAGCTTTGTTGATGCTTCCTCGAATTTCCTATTCATGAGTTCTGAATCTTCCACTGACTGCTTATATCTAAGATGAATCGCATCGTTACGTGCTTGTGTCCCCCGTAATCTCATTTTTAGCTTTGCCTTCTCCTTACTATTGGCGGCTTCTTCCTGTTACAAATACAGCAGAACTATGATGCATATGAGTCATTGAGACTGTTGCAATCTCAAACCGGTTGCTTGATGTCATAAATGAAACATAAGAGTGAACAGAATAACAGGTTTCTTATATGGATCGACCAATTAGAGAAACATAATCCAGTAAATGTTGTATAATCCATTACTCTAATATGCGTGTATGTATCGAGAAATACTTGCCTTATGCATTTTGGCTTCTAGACTTGAGATTCTCTGAATCAATTCCTCTGATAGATCTTTTGCTTCTACAATCTGTAATTACATCATATTATAAGTAAATTTCATTTTCTAAACACAGCAAATGGAAAGAGAAGATGATCTTATCAACCATAACTACAAGAATCCCTCAACACTACGCTGGAAAGAAACATTTAGTTGACCAATTACTTTAGCTAAAATGAGTGTTACGAATAATGAATCGTTATTATTTTTCTGCACATGAATCATGTATGTTTCTAAGAACCAAACCTGTGATTGATTTGGAGGTTCAGGTACCCTGCTCAGTTCCTCAACGCGAGCTAACAGAGATTGGCGCTCACTTGTGACACAGCTCAATTCTTTCTGAAGCGTATCCAGCCTCTTGCGAGTGCTTCGAAGCTCCAAGTTTAACGTATCAAGGTCCGCCTTAAGCACCTGGACGTGCACATAACAATTATGTATCCGATGGTTTTCATTTGTGATATGACATTCTTGCGAATTATGGTTTTAGTCTGTAACTAACACATACGTAACCAAAATTGTTGTGATGGGAAGGCATGTGTATTGTCGTCAGTATCACCATAAATTTAGCTTCTCCTAATTTAGAGAAATGATTACAACTTCTGAATCAGAATATGAAAGATGGGACTTACCTCTTGCGATTGCTTATTTTCAACATTAGTCGATTGAAGTTCACACTTCAGTCTATCAATCTCCAAAGACTTATCCATGCTACAAGAGAACAATACTATTCAGTACGTGGGTGGAGGATACAATCTTGAGCCCCCAGTAGAATATTTCCTATATTTATAGGATTTACACTGAAAGATAACAGACTTTGACCAGAGCTAATGTTTCTATCTCACATTTCACTTCAACCCTATCATCCACCAGCACTATCTGGCCATCGCATAACGGTAGACTTTGCTGGCAGATGGAAGGGGTTGAAGTGTACTTTTTGTTTGAATCTCGTAACAGGTTCCACAATAAAGCCAAGCCGAAATTTAGCAGGCTAAAGAAAGAAAGCCAAAATTTCTAACCTTTGTTCCTTTTCATGCTTAGCATTCTCCTCATAAGACCTAAGCATATCTGCAAGGATCACACATTCACCTCTACAAGTTTCCAGCTCCTTCTTTGCCTAAAAAAAAGGGAATTGAGAACTTGGAAGTGCATGCCAAAAGTTGACAAATGAAGCCTTCTGCTTCAGAGAATTCGTAGAAAGCAGAAAAAAGGTTTTTAAATAAGCAACGACCAACTATTTTGCAATGGTGTATACTGATAGTTTATGGTATAGTTATGTGATAGATTTCATCATAATACCAATTATCCTCAATCCTGTTCAAAGGTATGATCTCTGTGCCAAACACATAGGAGAGCCAACGCATAAAATAATCAAAGATGTGGATAGTTCTAATAGGCCCACTTTCATGCTGGTCTACAAAAATTCAAGGACCATGTACTACACTTCAATATTTCAAATGCAAGGGAAGTTTGACTTAAATTTTCATTTTAGGAGTTTCCTCACTCAAAACTTACCTCTGCCATTTCTTTAGATAGTGACAAGATTTCTGAATTATATGACCTGATCTTCTCCTCTATGGTATCCATTGAAGATTTTTCTTTAGAAGTCCATATAGCCTTCTCCTCCTCCATTTCCAAAAGCGAGTGAGCCAGTTGCTAGGAAAAAATGGAAACATTACTAGCTTTGCAAGAAGAATAGATAAGTTTAAAAAACAGAATCCACATCGAGATTTAAATGATCACACCATTGCTAGCTCCTCCTTTTCTTCAAGCAGTAGTTTAACTTTGGCTTCCAATTTTTTCTGGTCAGAAGAAGACTCTTCAAGCCTGATTTTCTGAACTCAAAACAATCAGGAAAAGAGTATTAGATGTTTGAGCAAAGGAATTGTGACAGGAAATTCATCAATCACTTTCAGCATCAATAATTATGGATCAATAAAGTTAGAAAGACATACAAGCTCTGTGACCTCATTCCGCAGGCTTTCCAGTTGGGAGTTTGAATGTTCCAATTTCTCTGAGAGCGTCGCAATTTCTGAAGTCAACCCCTCATTTCTACATATCGCCTCCTCTTTTTCACCACGTGCAACAGACAATTCCTCTTCCAGTGAAGCAATTGTTGTTTCCATTTCAAAGGCAAGAATTTCAAGCTTTCTATAGTCGTCCTGATAACATCAAAATTGAGTAGGCAACAAAATAAGAAATCACAAAAAATTGTGTAGCTTTAATCAAACATGCTCACAATGCTGGACAATACTGAAAAACGAACCAGCTAACAGTTTTGTAATAGCTACCACTTGATCAACTTTCAAGACTTGAGCAGTAGACTATTGCATTCGATTTTTGGAATAGCCCATGAATTTTGGCATGTAAAATGAATATATTTAGCCAACAAATCTTTGGATAGTACCTGCAACAGCTGCTTTGAACTTCTCTCAACAACCAGTGAATCGCTTCTTTTACCAGCAAGGGACTCCTGCTTGTTAATATCTCTCTCGAGGAGGGCCTTCTGGCCAACCAATCGCTTTAATTCTCTCTCAACAGAAGCTTTCTCACCCTTCAGTGTTGAGTATAAGGAAATGATTAACTGACAATATAAATAGCTCCATAAATTAAATAAATGCATGATTTGGTTCCACCGCACACCTCTAGCTTAGTTTTATCCTGCATGACATTCTTAAGCTTGGATTCAGTGTCTTTAAGCCTGGTTTTTGTCTTCTCAAAATCTTTTCTTAAATTCTCCTTCTCCTTAGCCAGAGAAGAGGATGACAGACTTGCTATTTCCTTCTCAAGAGACTCAATGTGAGAAAGGAAATCTGATCTCTCTGACTCATGTTGTTCTGAGAGCATCTACCATAGAGTTAAATAGCCTTTAAGAATTAGTTACCTTCAAAGCTTGTAAGAAAAAAAATGTAGACTCTGATATGTAGATCAAAACCAAGATACCATTAAGGACGCTTCATGGTTTTGAGCATCCTGACTAAGCTTTTCAATCTGTTTCTGCAGACCAGCACACTGCTTTTGAAGAAGAAGCTGAAAAAGAGAGATTACTGATTGTGATCACGTTGTCCTTTAATTTACCATCGACGTGAAAAGTTAAAGAATGACTAAAAAGGAACCAAACCTTCTCGCCTTCAAGCTCAGAAATCTTTTGTTTTAGAGAAGATTGTTTATCTTCATAGTTGCTGACAATTGAAGCTTGTAGCTCAGATTTCTGGTGCATAAAAGATGTGAACTCCTGCATTGCAATTCTGAACTTATAAGAACATGATCATGCATATTCTACTATTAGCCCAGACTGAAACTTCGTTAACAGACACAAATTATCAGATAAACTCAAGAAAAATCGTTGGAGAAAAAATAAATCAAGTCAGAGTACCCACATGAGAGAAGGTGGAAAAATCTTGAAGAACTTCATCAACAAACGACGATATGTTGTTCACTGATGCTCGAGATCTTTGAAACTCAGACATTAGTGTTTCAACTTCAGTGGCGAGCTTGAACACAAAGTTAAAATTCTTCTTCACCAAAAAAGGAAAAAGAAAAAAAAGTCAATTAAATTATCTCATACCCATGGCATAGTATTCCGAAAGAATTAGAAAGTAATACAAAAAGAATCAACATTACACACATCAATTGCAACTTCAGACTCCTTGGACAATAGTTGCTCGCGAGCGACCCGTGCCTCTTCTTTAGCAACATGAATCTCTTCTCGAAGCTATGAATTTCATGTAACACAAGCATATCAGAACCAATGATATGATCCTGGAAAAGTTCCTGATACCCAGTTCAGAAAGTGAAGTGGGAAACCAACCTGTTTAATGCGTTGAGAAAAGGCATACAAACACAAGGGAACGTATAATTCAGAGAAAAAGATATTTATCTACTTAAGGTTTGATTCACTACATTCACATAAAAACAATCTAATAATGCTCACAGATAAACTATGCCCCTGAACATGTCTAACAGGATTTTTTTATCCCATCGGTTGAGATAACTACGCCAACCACGATGGCACTTAATCCCTATAAGGTGACTTGAAAAAACAGCAAAGTTAGACATAATTAAAGAATCTCAAATACCTCAACAAGCTTTTCTTGGGCGCATTCGTTCTGTTCAGTAGCAATTCTAACAAGATCATCAAGATTTTGCTGGCTCGAAGTCTTTTCCATTTCCACCATTGTAATCTGTTAAAGAGTACATGTCAAGAATAAACAAAATAACGAAAGGATAGGAAAATAAACAATAGCAAATACAAGGCTCAAAACCATAATTGTAGGAAAAGAAATATACCTTCTCTTGGAGTTGTTTAATAATAAGAATAGCCTCTGAATCCCTTAGGCTCCCATTCCTTTCACCTGGCCCGTTGACCTGACATTCGGACGACACATTGCTATTCAAATCATGAGATAAATCAACTTCTTCCAACTTCCTCTTGAAGCACTCAATTTGAATTTCGTTCATGGTTCTCTGCATTGAGGGATGAAAAGGAATAAGCCATTAAGAATAATGAAAGGTGAGATTGAGAAAGATGAAGTGGTAACCTCTGTTTCGTATTTCATTAGAAGATCTTCATACTCTTTTTGAATTTTGTCTAGCTCAATTTGATCCTATCAACCGTAAAAAATTGTTAGTGTTGGAAAACCTCAACACAAAATTATAGATAAAAAGAGGAACACTTACTGCACTAGTGATTATAGGGCTTCTATGTTTGACCAAAAGTTTTTTCCTGCTTGTCACATGCACTAAATTACATGGATCTGGAAGTGAAGAATCTTCAGAAAATTCGTCCACACTCTCCTCATCCTGGTTTCCAGGATTATCTTCAGGTTCATTTTCATTGACTAACTCGTCAAAAGGAAGAAGTGTGCCTGTATCACGCTCAGACCTCTCAGATTTAAGAGAGGAACCTCTGGGCAGCATAGTAGATTGCACCTGAAGGGCAGTCAACTTAATCACATGAATATTTTTGGCTGCACAGCTCAGTAGTTGCTCAAATTTGTTACACATTCATACAACAAACTACCTTGGACGGGGAGTCCCGTGAAAGATTCCCTGGACACCATGTGTCCCTTCTCTTCCCCTGCAAAAAATCGAGCAACTTAAATCAAATCTCAAAAAGTGGTAGCAAGCAAATGCTTCGACAAAAGAGCCTAACCAAACAAACCTTTTTGACAAGGATATCCAAATAATTCATTTGACAGAATCATGAGCATGAGGGAACAATGGCAGCCTCCAACAAGATTTTACTAGGATATAATTCCAACTGACTAATCAAAGTTTTTTTACTTCTTAGTTCTTGGAAATTTTGCTTCAAGAATTATGCTATAAATCACGTCGTATATCATTCTCTACTCATATTAAAAAATCTTAACCAGTTAAGAGCATTAAAAAGGATGGCTTCACAGCAACAATATACAAAATATGATGGGATACCATGAAAAGGGCACTTAATAATCAATGACTAAAAGTAATAAAACAAAACAAACCTTCTTAAAGTGATTACGCTCAAGCTTCTCATCTCTATTCGAAAGAAGGACCATAGAACTCAAGTTCTCAATCTTCTTTGCTTGCTCCTTCAAAACTTTTTCCCTCTGCACTTGTGCCTTCTTCTCCTCTTCCAGCTCAAGTGCAATGCGTTCCCTCTCCAATTCAGTCTATCACGAATAAACTGGTCTCATGAATATACTGAAGGTTAAACAAATAAAATTTTCAACTACACAATATCATACCTTCAACAAGGTGTTTCGTAAGTTGAGAATCTCTTCTTCCAAATGGTCGCAATGAGAAGCCTACAGTCGAGAGTTGACATATAACCCAAAAGAATACACAACAGGAGAAAACTTAGAGCGAGAACATTTTTATAATAAAACAACCTGTAGCTTGGCTCTAAGCTCCTCTATCTCTTTCTTTTGGCGCTTTAAAAGAGCAGCATCTGTCAATATCTGCAAAGAGAAACAACGCATGAATAAACAATTTGTTGACAGATTCCTACTGCAACAAATATCATGACACATCTTAGAGAATAAACTAAGATAAGATATATGTTAATAGATAAGGAGAGGATGAACGCAAAATGGTTTGGAGACCACCTCATTGACCCTGGCACAATTGGTGACACGTAGTGCTCGACTTGCAAACTGAAGACTGCTTTTAGTTTCATCAGCATGAATCTAGCATCAAACACATATGATGTCTGTCTAATAAGTTATTTTGTACACAAAACAGCAACAAATATAGGCTAGAGCAATCAATATTAAGCTCAAAAGAGCATATTCCTGATTAGAACTCCAAGCAAGAACAAATGCGTAAAAAACTTTTCTTGTTAAGCCCTAAACCGTTAGCGTGTTCTAGCATGAAGGATTTAACGTAAAAAAGCCAGCAAAAACAAGTTAGACAATCAATCGATGTAGATGCATCTCCCAATACTCACACATGTATAACAAGAGGTGAAAGAGTACATTATTCGTCCAAATAAGTCAAGCAGTCAGCGCTCATAGAAAACTCAGTACGATAATAAATTCATAGATGGTTGACATACTTGTGCAAGTGTGATATTGCATATGATAGCCGTGTTAGCATTGCCACCCAAAGCAGGCTGTAAAATTCGTGTAAGTTTGCTGTCTCGATAAGGAACATGCCCACTGATTCAAACAAAAGACATGTTATTATAGTTTGTAGATGTGTTCTTTCGTTATACATTGTGTTTATGTTAGAAAAAACCAGAAAATTTACCCTTGGTTTTCAACTCCTTCACTTAGCTTTTTAATTACAGTTCCCAATGTCATTAAGCTTTTATTGATGTGGGAACCCTCCTTTAACCTGACACCCTCTGCACCAGTTTTTGAGGCTCGTTCTGAACCGGCTAGATCTACTAAATTCTGTGAACAGAACAAGATGAAACAAGAACATAAAAATATACTATCAAAACCAAGGGAATAAGTACTAGTTCAGACAATACCAAGACAGAAACACGGACTGCATCACATGCATTTCCATTATCTTCATCTTGTGTCTTCTCTCGACTCTCTATAATCTGTTTGATAAAAGATTGTCGATTGGGACTGAATTCATATAAATTTTAGCAGTATAAGAGGAAGACATAAGTTATACCATGCGGAAAATAGTGTGAGACCTGCTACTGTACAGATTCATATTTGTCTCACCAATATGCCTGTGAGCTGAAATTCAATAAAATATCAGAAAAGGAAATAGATGAGAAGAGTAACTAAACAAAATCTAGATGGAAATAGAAGATCAAATCACTAAATAGATTGAAGATTATAACAGAGAATGTGCCAAAAAAAACTATAGTAGAAGTGAAAGTTTATTCTTAAACATGTTTCCAAAGTTGTAAAACAGATTTCTTCTTGCGTAAGAGGGTACTGAGCATGTAAATCAAATTAAAGAAGAGAAATCAGAAAATACCTTCCCCAAATTCCATAAGTTCGAGAACCTGATCAGGAGAAGCCACAATTTCTTCTCGCAATCCGGCTACATATATTCCTCTCTAAAATGTAAATTTTAAGAAAAGAAAAAGAACTCAGGCTGTATAGAGAATGAAAATTTATTAAATTATGCAATAGACATTAGAATTATTACCTCTAAATTTTCATGAATCTGCAATTTTCGGTGTTCAGGAGCCAACAAGTCATTAATATCTTCGTTATATATCTCCAAGTAAGACATCCTCAAAAGAAACTCTCTGTCCACATCCTTAAGTTCAGAAACGAAAACGAAAATTTAATTTTGCTCAATAACTAGCTCTCCACATTGAAGACATATCTAGATAAAACCAATTCATCAAACTACGAAAAAGACTGAGAGCATAAGAAGGGTGGATACTGAAATAGCAGTAGATGCACCTGATGTATGATGTCAAATAGATCATGTACAGCAAGAGGGATGACTCCAGGTTCATGAGGTGAGCCACGCATCGTATGCGTCTTACCACTGCTAGTTTGCCCATAAGCAAACACAGTACCTGACAGAAAAATAGATTCATGACGAGGAGACCAAATGATTAAAAATGAAGAAATTTATAGCAGACTAAGAAGGAGATACAAGAAGCTCAAAACACTTGCAAACTAATCTCGCTTTGCTCCTCAACACGCCCAAAATAAAAGAAAATGGAGAACTCCAATCCAACAGATGAACCTAAAGAGTCTTGTTCTAATAAGCAAATAAGCAAACCCATCATAAATGAAGAAAATAAAAAACAATCGAAAATTTGACATTACCGTTGAATCCACGAACTGCAGTAGCAACAATCTCCTTTGTACGCCCCTCATAAACCTCCACGGTTTTGCTATCTTCTCCAAATATCCGATCTAAACACCGTAAATGAACTCGAAATCAGCCTCATTGACAAGGAAGAAAAGAGAGGGACTTAGATACCCAAAGAGAAAAGAGGAGAAATACAACGGATAGTGCAAAACTCAGTCTTACCAAATTCGAATACAGAAGACGGATTAGTAGGAGTCAAAATGGAGTTTCCGGAGATCTTCCATGGACTCGTCTTGGCGTCCTCCGGCGACAATGGTCTTGCCCTCACAGAGACGTGGATTCTCTCCATTCCGATTATCTTCTCCGGCGAAGACCTAACTCCGAAGTATGGGAAAATTTCCCTCCCTCCACAAATTTTCCTGTTTTAAAATTCCGGTCGGTTTCGAAAACCGGTTCGAACCGGTCAGTGAAAGTTGAGCGGCTCTTACTCCGGTTTCAAATCGCTTGTACCCGGTTTAATGTGAATAAGAAAATCAAATAAGAATTCCAATAAAAACATTAAATCGTTAAAAATTAATTAGTAATAATATTATATAGACGTAGATATATGATATAGATATGTGCATATAAATATGTTTTTTATATAAGATATATATAGATGTTAATAACATAATATATGATATATATACATAATATATGATATACATAACATATGATATATAATATCATATTATAAATATATTTATATATGATATATCTAATGAAGAAAAAGATAATAGAATTTGAATACGAGAGAATAAAGAGAGTGTGAGAGTATAAGAAGAGTTTTAAAATTTGTAAGTTGTGTATTGAAATGAATGGTTACATTGTCCTATATCTGCAATTTAAAAAAACATATAAATTTATTATGAACCTTTTATAAAAGAATCATAAATTCAATATGATCATTCATAAAAGTATTAGATATCCACAATTTTATATAACTATAATTTATTATAATTATAATACTCCTCCTTGAATGTCGATTGACTGCCCGGTTAAAAATCTTATCATGGAAAATCCATTGGGATAAAAACCATGATGAAGAAAAAAGAATGCAACCATAAAAACGTATCTTCGATTTGTCAACCTTTGTTTGTTCTTAAGCTTCGAAGGTAACACATCCCGATTTTATGAACGTGTTTTCTCAATGTTGAAATGGGGAACGCCTTTGTGAATAGATCCACTATATTTTCGTTTGATTTGATGTAATGAACATCAACTTCTTTCTTCTTCTCAAACTCTCGTGTATATGAAAAAAATTTAGGAATATGTTTCGTCCTATCGCTTTTGATGTATCCTTTTTTATTTGGGCGACACATGCTGCATTATCTTCGTATAATATTGTTGGATCGATGTTAGCCGATAATCCACATGTTTCTTGTATATTCCGGGTTATAGACCCGAGCCACACACATTCTCTAGTTTTTTCATGGAGTGCAATAATTTTAATGTGATTTGAAGATGTTGCAACTAATTTTTGCTTTTCAGAGCGTCATGATATGACGTATCTTCAATTGTGAAAACATATCCAGTTTGTTATCTGGCTTTATGAGAATCTGATAAATAGCCTGCATCTGCAAAACCAATCAACTCATGTTTAGAATCTCTAGGATAAAATAATCCTAGATCAATCGTTCATTATAAATATTGAAAGATATGTTTAATCTCTACCCAATGACGACTTGTACGGGAAGAACTATATCGTGACAAGAGATTAGTAGCAAATGCTATATCAGGACGAGTGCAATTTGCTAGATACAAGAGAGCCCCTATTGTACTCATATATGATACTTCTGGTACAAGTATATCTTCATTGTCTTCACAAGGATGAAATGAATCCTTTTCAACATTTAAAGATCTACATACCATTGGAATGTTTAATGGATTTGTTTTATCTATGTTAAAGCGTTTAATACTTTCTTTGTATAATTCGATTGATGTATGAATATATCATTCTTTAAATGCTCTATCTGTAAACCAAGACAAAATTTTGTTTGTCCAAGGTCTTTCATTTCAAATTCATATTTTAGATAATTTCGAGCATTTTCAATCTCCTTTGAGGTCCCAATTATATTTAGATCATCAACATAAACAACTATAATCACAAATCCACTTTTTGTTTTCTGAGTAAATACACAAGGACAAAAAAGGTTATTTACAAATCCTTTTTTAATAGATATTCACTTAGACATTTGTACCACATACATCTAAATTGTTTCAACCCATATAAAGATCGTTGTAATTTGATTGCACACATTTCTTTAGGCTTTGAGTTTGATGTTTCTAGCATTCTTAATCCTTGAGGGATTTTCATGTATATATTATTATCTAAAGATCCATATAGATATGTTGCGACCACATCCATAAGGTACATATCTAAATTGTTTGATACAGTTAAACTCATCAAGTATCTAAATGTGATTGTATCCATAACAGGAGAATATGTTTCCTCCTCATAATCAATTTCTGGTCTTTGAGAAAACCTTTGTGCGACAAGTCGCGCCTTATATCTTGTGTCCTCATTGTTTTCATTTCTCTTTCGCACAAAAATTCATTTGCATCCAACTGGTTTAACACCATTAGGATTTTAAACGATGAGTCCAAATACTTTTTTTTTATTCAATGAGTCTAATTCTATTTGCATGGCTTCTTTCCATTTTATCCGATCATGTCTCTTTTGACATTCTGACACTAACCTTGGTTCTGGATCTTCATTATTATTTTCAATTTCTTTGGATATATAGAATGAAAATATTCCATCATTATCATTTATTTCGTATCTTCTTATGATTTTTTCATCATAGATATAGTCAATAAAAATCTCATTATTCTCTATATGTTCATGATTATTTTCATCACTTTCATTATGAATAACATCTTCCTCATTTGTTTCTCTTGGAATGTTCTCTATGATTTGAGAACTAATATCTTTATCAAACTTCTTTCTTTTTCGAGGATTTTTATCTTTAGAACTAAGTGGTCTTCCATGTTTTAACCGTGTTGTAGACTCACTTGAAATTTTTTCACCCGCATGATCTTTTGGTATTTCTATACGAGCATGTGCATTTACAGTCGGTATATATGATTTTGTAACCCATGATGTATCATTGAACCCATCTAGAAGTTGATTTGCAATATTTTGTAAATGTATGATCTTTTGCACTTCTATATTGTATTGTTTTGTAGAAGGATCTAAATATAACAATGATTTTGTTTTCCATGTTAAATCTTGTGAGGCTTGTTTTATTCCTCCTCCTAACGATGAGAATTCATTCTCATTAAAATGACAATCAGCAAAACGATCTATAAACATGTCACTCGTTTGTGGTTCAAGATATCTGATGATGGATGGTGAATTATATCCAATATAAATTCCTAATCTTCTTTGTCGGCTCATTTTTTTCTGTTGCAGAGGAGCAATCGAAACATATAAGGTACAACCAAATACTTGAAGATGAGATATATTTGGTTCCTAACCATTTGCTATTTACAATGGAGAATATTTTATGATAAGCATTTGGCTTTATTTGAATTAGTGCTGTAGCATATAAAATGGCATATCCCCAAGCAGAAACTAGGAGTTTCGTTCTCATTAGTAATGGTCGAGCAATGAGTTGGAGATGTTTAATTAACGACTCAGCCATACCATTTTGTGTATGAACATGTGGTACGTGATATTCAATCTCAATGCGAATCGATGTACAATAATCATTGAAAGCTCGGGAAGTGAATTCACGAGCGTTATCAAGCCTCTTTTTTAATAAGGTAATCGAAAGTTTGAGATCATAATTTTGTTATTTGAGCAAAAAACCTCGCAAATGCAACATTGTGTGTTGATAATAGACAAACGTGTGATCATCTGCTTAAAGCATCGATCAATACAATAAATTATCGAAATGATCCACTTTATGGATGAATTGGTCCAAATATATTCTCATGTATTCGTTCTAAAAATGATGGTGATTCATGCCCAACTTTGACCGATTATGATCTTATTATCAATTTTCCTTGAGAACAAACAGTACATATGATGTCATGAGATTGAAATATCTTCTCGTTTTTTAATGGATGACCATTTGAGTTTTCAATGATTCTTCGCATTATTATTGAATCAGGGTGCCCCAGTCGATCATGCCAAATCTTAAACACATCTTTATACTTTGGATTCAATGTGGCATATGATTCAACCACTCTTATCCTTGTGAAATATAATCCAAAGGATAAAGCTGATAATTTTTCCACACTATGTTTCTTTCTAGAAACCATTATCGTGATATAAAGATATTCATGATTTTCATTATTCATTGTTTCAACATGATATCCATTTTGACGAATATCTTTAAAACTTAATAAGTTTTTTTGAGATTGTAGATAGAATAATGCATCTTATATAACAAACTTTGTCCCTCCAAACATTATAAAATTTGTTTTTCCACATCCCTCAATTAGTTTTGTACTTCCAGATCTCGTATTGACATTGGATTCATGTATTCTCATCTTGGAGAAATACTTTAGTATTTCAATATTGTGTGCGTTGTAGTACAATCCACTAACATATATTTCCATCATTGATATTTGATCGTAACATTTTATGTTACTTTCATCCGATAAATCTAGTGATAAACCTAAAATTTATGAAAATTATAGTTGCATATAATGTATTAAAATTTAACAAAATACTATAATAAAAGATAAAGCTTAAGTTAAACACCAAAATAAAATTACATTGAAGATTAAAATAACAAGCTAAAGCTTAAAAAACAAAAAAGAAAAATACATGTCGATATCATTCATTATCATTGTGGTCCACGAAATCTACGATGTCGAGATGCATTCCACCTTTATCATCATTAAGGAGATCGTCGAGATCATCAAAGACAAAGTTCATTTGAACATTTTTGCCTTTATCTTTTTGTGACTATTGGTATAAATCAACAAAATGTCTCAGTGTACGTTACACTTGAGACCAATATCCACTCATACCGCATCGATAACATTGTATCTTTTCTCTTTTAGTCACATTTTCATTTTCAGTCATTCGATGATCCTTCCTTTTATTATCTCCATGATGGAAATTGTTTGGTGGAATGTTTCGGCCTCTTCCTCTACCGTATCCATGACCACGATTGTGTCCACGTCCATGGCCTCAGCCACGACCACATATACATATCCACGTCTATGACCTTGCTAGTGGTTATAATTCGATGAAGTCGCGTTCGTTTCATATAACGGTATAGAACCACTGGGACGAGCATGATGATTTTCCATTAATAGCTCGTTTCGTTGTTCTGCAACGAGGAGAAGCTGCAACAACTCACGATAGGTTTTGAAATCCTTTGCACGATATTGTTGTTGTAAAATGACCTTATCAGCAGGGAATATAGATAATGTCTTCTCCAACCTATCGTACTCACTTATCTTTTCTCCACAAAGCTCCATTCGGCATATTATTTTGAACATTGCAGAATGATATTCATCCAGGGATTTCTAATCCTGGAATCTCAAATTTAGCCAGTCATTCTCTGCCTTTGGGAGGATCACATATTTTTGGTGATCAAATCGATCTTTAAGAGATTCCCACAAATTTGCGGGATCTTCTTTTGTTCGATATTCATTTTTTAACCCATCGGCAATATGATGGCATAAAATATCATGGATTTTGCCTTTTCCTCCTCTGATGAATTATTATCTTTATCAATAGTGGCAATGAGCTTTTTACATTTTAGATGCATTTTCGCATCAAATGCCTATATCATGTAAGTTTTTCCAGAGACATCAAGTGCCGTGATTTTGAGATTCACCGGGATCGATATGATAACTATATTCAAAAATGAAATTCAAGTTATTCATTATTATTATAATATTTAGAATATGATATAGAAATAAATATGTTAATAAAAATAATAAATTGAAAATTAAATTAATAGATAAAATTAAGCGATATGAATAAATGACATAAAAATAAATAATTAGGTGGCATGACATCCTTTTATAAAAAAATAAATAAATGATAAATACATATGTATTAAGATTTTACCTAGTACACGAGTCTATAAAATAATATAATATAAAATAAGTATTTTATGTTTGTTATTTAGTCTATAATATTTGATATTTAGGCCATAATATATTGTATTTAGTCCATAATGTCCGAGTTTCAGTCCATAATTCGATATTCAGTCAATGGTATTCAGTCCAATATGTTCGATATTTAGTTCATGATGTTTATATATATATATATATATATATATATATTCTAAACCGATTCCAAAATGAAAACTAAAATTGATTGAAAAATAAAATAAATAAATTTAAAGAAATTTTTTTACGGTAAATTTTTTACGGTGTAACTTTTTTTACTTTGTAAAATTTATTTTTACGGTATGAAATATGTTGTTTTTATTTTTAGTTTGTTAAAAAAATTCGTTCTGATAACATGTTAAAATTTAATTAATAATAATATTATGATCTTAAATATATATGTTAATAACATGATATATGTGTATATATAATATATGATATACATAATATATGATATATATATATATAATATCATATTATGAATATATTTATATATGATATATCTAATGGAGAAAATGATAAAAAAAATTATTTAGAACTTAAATATGAGAGAATGAAGAGAATATGAGAGAATAAGAAGAGTTTTAGAATTTGTAAATTGTGTATTGAAATGAATGGTTACATTACATATTTAAAAAAAATAAATATGACTTTTCAATTTAAAAAAATCATAAATTCATTATGACTTTTTTTTATAAAATAATAGTGACTTTCAATATTATCATTTATAAAAGTATTAGACATTTACAATTTTATATAACTATAATTTATTATAATTATTATATAAATTTTATATAAAATCTGGAAAAAAAATATCCACTAATTAGTACATTTCCACATTCTTAACAATGGAATCTTGAGAGAAAGTGCGACGATATAAGTGGTTTAGAATATCGGTATACCGGTGATTAACCCGAATATATTAAATATCATTTGATAAAAAAATTTTCTTTTTTTTATTTTCTTTTACTTCTTTCCTTCTTTAATTCATTATTTCTTTCCTTTCTTTTTTTCTTTCTTTAATTGATCTTGAATTATTTAATTCTTGATCTTGAATAGATTGTGTATTATAAATACACGTTACCATATGTATTTTTGAATCAATCAATCATTCAATCAAATTAATAAAATTATTCTTTTTCCTTTTCTAATATGGTATCAGAGAATATTTTTTTTTCAGCTGAATTCAGTAATTTCTTTCTTCCGGTGAATGATTCATCCGACGACTTTTTTTAGTTCATCCGGCTCTCTTTCGGCGGATTTCTGTTTCTCCAATTCTGCAATCGGCCAGATTATGTTTCTTATTTTACGACAAATTGTCGTTTTTCTTTTCTACCGTTATTTTCTTTTTTCTTTACCGGTACTCTTTTTCGGCATTTAATATCTTTCTTTCCGACAAATCTTGAGAATTTTGTTTCTTGAGAATTTTAATTCTAATTCATCGATCTTATTTTCTGATTTTTTTCCGTCGCCGATTGTTTCTTCTCCTATCTTGTATTTTTCTTTTATACAAGGTAAATTGCCTTTCACCGGTGATTTCGATCGATGTTTTTCTTATGTTTCGCCGGTATTATTCTTTTGGATTTTCTATCTCTCCAAAATTTCTTTCGACATTTTCTCTCATCTTGTTTTCTTCGTCGTTGCTTCCTCTTCGTTGCTTCTTCTTCAGCGACTTCAGATTTCAAATTCTTCTTCATTTCGACGATTTCATCCACCGATTTCTTTTCTTTCTTTCTCTTCGGTGAATTTCTTCTCTGGAATTTTTCGCTGATTCTTTTCTGTCTTCGTTGGGATTGTCTTCGGCAAGAATTTTCATTCGCCAATCCTTCTTTCCGGCGGTTCTTCTTTCCTCTCCGGCCGAATCTATTCCGGAATACACATCTTTTGTTCTTCTATTCCGGCGAATCTACTTTCTCTATTCCGGCCGATTGTTCACGGATTCTTCTATTTCGAGCCTTTGATGATGGGGAAGAAGCAGTGTTAAGCCAATGCCACATGTAAACTATCATGCTTCATCAATTACTCTCCAAGATGAGAGTATTCTATTCATACTTCTCATCTTGAGGAGAGAATTAAATATTATTTTATAAAATTTCTTTGTGTATTATAAATACATATTACCATATGTATTTTTGAATCAATCAATCATTCAATCAAATCAATAAAATTATTCCTTTTCCCTTTTTAATAGAATAATTTTGGTATTCGTTAAACCAAACTGAAATCAAATACATAAATTGCAACGTTGTGTAAAATGCAATGACTTTATACATACATACATACATACATACGCAACTGACATAACAGATAAAAGAATCCACAAACAAATCTAAGGACAAGAAAAAGAACAACTCCATGAGTTCCTTTATGTTTTTCTTTTGTGTCCTCTCTGCAACTACTATCTTCTTGATTCAGCTTCTCATTTGTAATGAAACTGTAGAAAACAAATCGAAGAAACTAAGAGTTATGGCGTCGAACAAAAAATCTAAGCATAAACCGACGTGAAACAACACAACATAGTCAATAATAGTCAAGTTCGATTCTGAAACATAAACATCGCAATCATGCGCCAAACATCAAAGTATTCAGATTTAGACGAAACATAATCTGATATCATATCAAATATCGGATCATATCAAATATGGGTTTAATCCTAATTTAGATTAGGATTCATTTCCTAACATAACAGTTTTCGAGGCTCTTACCTTGTGAACTAAACTTTGGTTGAATCCATTAAAACACTTTGTAGATTCAGTTCCCTGTAGACGAGACTGTCTCGAAAGCTTGTACTAAAAGTTGAACTTTTCTTTTCCGAGCTGGTGTTAGTTTTGCAACAACGTCTTGAAGTGCATAATCAACCATCCATTCTTCGCCGTTTTTCTTATTTTCAGTTTCTTGATGTCTTAGATTGACCTTTTCGGCTTCAGGGTCACGATTCAACGGCAAAAACCGCGGTTCTTTTGGATTGAATTTCCTCACTTTCTCTAGTGCTTTGACAAATCTCTTGAGAAGGATCACTCTTTTGAGGTTGCTCCATCCTTTCCGCACTTGTGGCATCTGTTCAATTTTTGTCTTCGGTCTTGCTTTCGAATCTTGATTACTTGAGGCTTCGTTTTCGGTTTTTCTTTCTTCTAAATCCTTCGTGTTCGATATCGTATTGCCCATTTGGTTATCCCGTGAATCATCGCTTTCATTGTCCGAAAGTGAAATTCCATCTATGACTTCTTCCAATAGTTTTACAGCCTCAGTCTGGTAAAGTTCCATGTTTTCACTATCAGTGTTATGATTCTCCAACCCGAGATCATCGGTTTTTTCTTCTTCTTTGTTTGTTTCCTCCAAAATCGATCGGTTTCTCTTGTTATCCGCAACACCTGATTCCATCTGCGTGCATAATAACCGCCACAGGCTCGAACATTGCTGTTTTTCCAAACTATTTCCACGTGTAACGTTAGTTCCAACGGCCAATTCGCCTTCCTCTCGTGGATGTATCAACTCTTCTGTTGATTTCTCGCCATCGTTTTCTAAACAATAACTTCCCGTTCCCTTTTCATCGACACCCCGAAGAATGGAGTCATCAGGCACTTCTTTCTTTTCATAACCATTTCCGCATTTTGCTTGTTCATTGATCGCACCAGAATATGCATCATTTTCACTCTGGATCAAAGAAGAAGTGCTGGATTGACGGGAGAAACGTAAGGACGTAGGGCTCGAGCAACTACTGGTATCTTGTAAACTAATGGTGTCAAAAGCTTGAGCAAGAAGAGAAACTTTTCTTTTCTGAGACGGTTCTAACGTCGAGATAACCTGTCGTAATGCATAATCAAGCATCCATTCCTCAGAACCTTTCTTCCCTTTCAATGGTTGATGCTTCAGATTAATCTTTTCCGCTTCTTGATCAGATTCCAACGGTAGAGTTCGCGTCCGGGGACTAAGTTTCGTTACGGTTCCCAATTCTTTAACGAATCGCCTGAGAAGAATTACCTTTTTCACATTGCTCCAACCCTTCGCCCTTTTCTCCGATCCCAAACTTTGTTTCAAATTTTTCTCATCTGAATGTACCTTTGTTGTTACAGCAGCAGCCATAGAAGCTGATGAAGCAAGCTCTTCCCTTAATTCCAAATGGCTTTCAACAGTTTCTTGATCTATGTTTATATCGGTATCTACAGATTGATCGTCGGATGAGTGATCGGGGATTTCACAGAGAATCTTCTCCAGCATTTCCCGAACAAGCATTACAGTTCCGCTGCTTTTTATGTCAATTCTCAAACCACTCTCATCATGGCATTCATCCTGGTCCACACTGTCCGTCCGTGTCAATGGACCAGCAGCCATGTGTTTGTAGATCAGGTTCCATAATTTTGTATCTTTCTCTCCCTCCACCGGGATTCGCATTTTGACATCTCTAATAGAGGTCGACGAGGACTTGGAATCAACATCCTCTTCTTTCAACTGTCTTTGATTCACCCGAAGCCTCGAAAATTCAGCTGTAATGCTTCGTTCATCTACGTTGAGATCACAATCTATCTTCGGGTTTGGTTTACGACGGATCATGGAAGTACCTGATCCTTCGTTGCCTGTTTCACCCTTGTTTCGGAAAGTATCATCAAGCGTTAACTGCATTGATATTGACGAGTCTTGAGAAGTTCGATCATCGTTCAAATGAACGGAATTTTCATTACCATCAAGAACCGTATCAAACGCATGAACAAGGAGTGCTACTTTTCTTCTATGTAAAGGATCCAATCTTGAAATAGCTTGTTGAAGAGCATAATCGAGCGTGAGTTGATCCGCGTCATTTCTATGTTCTGTTGATAGCTGTCTCAGGATAACTTTTTCTGCTTCGAATTCAGATTCCGTAGGAAGATACCGAACCTTTCTTCGGTTATTAATCTTCCGTAATTTTTCCAAACTCTTTACAAATCTCTTGAGAAGAATTACCTTTTTCAAGTTGTTCCAGCTATTGGAATTCGAAGAGGTCGAAATAGTTTCTTCGTTGGAAGATCGGTCTGGAATTTCAGAGAGGATCTTTTCTAATGCTTGTTGAATCAACTTAACAGCACGACTCGTACTATCTGAATCATCATCATCATCATCATCATCCCCATTCGATCTTTTATCAATTTCGAATTGTTCTTGCCTGCATACATGATGCTTACTCTCGTTATTTACGGTTAGTCCCGTTACCATATGCTTACATATAAGGTTCCTCCACTTGATAAGATTCTGTTTCTCAGCCTTGATTTCACTTTCATAGTATTCTTTCTTCTCATCTTCCTTAGATGAACCCGATCCGTCTAATTCTTCCTCGTAAAAACTTGCATCTGCTAGTGATTTTATAGCTTCATCCGATGTTTTACTGTTTAACCTTTTTACCATGTGATCCTCACAACTCACATTCTCAGTAGCTTCGTCGTTGTGATCTAAACTCATTGTTTTCAAGTGAGAAACAGCGGTAAAACAGTCCTCCATCGGGATTAACGATTCAAAGGCTTGAACAAGAAGTTTCACTTTCCTTTTCTGTGACGGTTCCAGCGTTGAAATGACCCGCCTCAATGCGTAATCCAACATCCATTCTTCTGCATTTTTCTTCTCCCCGAGCCTTTCCCGTCTCAATCTCCTTGTTTCTGCCTCTTCTTTGTCAGATTCCACAGATAGATTCCTCGGCTCTCTCTGATCAAATTTTCGAACATTTTCCAACGACTTGAAGAATCTCTTCAGAAGAATAACCTTTTTCACATAACTCCAGTTCTTGGGACCTCTCCGATTAATTTCAGACACATCTGTGTCTTGTTGTTCCATAATATGTGTCTTAGAATCACTAGAAGTAACTCTCATGTCTAATCCTCGATCATCTTCGCCTTTGTCCCCCGTGATAGATTTATCATCAGATGAATAGTCGGGGATCTCTGAAAGAATCTCATCCAACGCTCGTTTAACAAGCTTGACAGCATTAGACTTATCATTTTTAATCCCTCGAACATCTTTGCTTTCATCCTCATCTTCCATTACTCCCGAGCCATTTTTAAAACTTCCGGAACATTCTCTACGTAGTTTCGTAGAATCTTCCGCAGTTTCCTCACTCTCATGGCTCAAACCAGTCACTATTTGATGATATATTAGACGCCACATTTTGACATTCTTCGGCATATCTTCTTCTGTTCGACAATTCGATTCATCCATAGTTTCTAGTTTAAGTTCTTCTCCAACATGTTCTGTCTGTTCAGTTCCACTTCCAATTGCCAAACTGATACATCCATCAACATCTGTTAAGGATACTTCACCAGTCTCCAAGGGTCTCGTCGGATTTGATTCTACATCGTTTTCGTAAATCTCTGAACCCGAAATCTGTTCTTGACAGATTTCTCCATCTGAAATGAGATTTACCTGTCCTGATTCTTGATCTACACCAATTACAGACCTTCTCTTCTTGCTTAAAGATCGTTTCAATAAGATCAAACGTCGGCTCGTGCTCTTCTGCCTCTTCAATAACCTTCTCCTCATCGAAACAAACCGCTTCAAAGACGGAACATTACCATTATCCTTATGACTATGATGCCCGTGCAAGGAACAATACATATACCTACAAACTTTACCATCTGAAACATCATTACCTATCTTAGAATCTTTCAAAGCCGAAGAACATGTAGCTCTGAGTAAGCCACTGTATCTTATACTCCTTGTTCTTGTCAATCCTCCAGAACATTTCTTTCCTGTTGCTCCTAAGTTTGGTTTCAGATTCTTCTGAATCTTTCCAACATTCTTGGAAGCAGATGAACTTGTTGGCTTCAAGTAATGAGGAACAGATAATCCAACAGATGAATTCCGATCATCTTTGAAACCCAAATTCATTACACCTGAAAGTTTCACAGATCTAACCTTCTTCAGTTTCTGTCTTGTCTGAATTCCTCTGGATGATTTCCTCGTTAATTGTCTCCGAAGCTTCATGCTTGGAATTCTGGAAATACTCTTCGCCCTTTTCCATACCGCTCTTGATCTCACCTGACCCAAAAAAGAAAACCCTAGATCTCATAATCTGTAAGCTTCTGATTCATAATTACAAAGATCAAATTGCAGAACATCGAGATACTTACATGGCTAAGCTCCTCGTCAGCAGAGCTGACTGATTGCGAGTAACTTCTAGAAGCATCTGACATCTCCGACGAAGATGAATCTTCTGACCCAGCTGTGTAACCGGAGAAGATCGCCGGGATCTGATCGAATGTATAATCGGAACCAGAGAATCCAAAGCTCGGCAATCTAGAAACTCTGATGGGTCTCCTCCAAACTTTCCTCCCTTTCCTTCCTCCTCGTCTGCTACTTGTAGCACTCTCTGTAATCATCGGAAACATCGGATACGACATTTCATGGGATTTCGAGCTAATGTCCGAATCTTTCTGGGTTTTGTCTACTGCCATGTTCTCGTCAAACTTCAAGAACAAGGAAAGATATGATCATTGATCATACCCCATTTGCATCTATGATCATAATATCGTCATAGGGATCTAAAGATTGGAGATTTTTTATTGGGTTGCGTTGGATTTTGATCTTGAAGAATTGGGTTTTGTTTATATGTAAGGTTTGAACACTGTTTGAAGATGAGAAGTTGCAGACTTGGAACTTTCAAAGCATAAAATCTTTTTCCTTTTATGACACGAAGAAAGTTATAATAATTAATAACTTTTTTTTTCTCTCTCTTTCATTTTTTTTCTTGCTTTTGACTTTGGTTTAATTACCAAAAAACAATATTTTTTTTATAATTACAAAATTTAGGCGTATTAATTTAATTCTTGAATGGAAATAAAATAGATTTTTCTTTCTAGATTTGAGTTTGCATATTAAAAGAATATTTATATCAATAGGTGTGATGTAATGGGTCATAATAAAAATTTTTTATCAAGAAATATATACAAAATTATATAAATAAATTTTAAACTATTATTATTATTATTATTATGAGTTTTATATATAAATAAATTTAAGCAACAATAAACAGGACATGTCACATATTTTTATTTAAACTTTTATTAGTTTCAGACATTTTTGGAGATGTATAAACATTTTTCATAATTATTTTACCAGATTAAATTTTAAAATTCACAAATTAATGATATTTTCATTAAAATTATGACGTAACTTAAAACATTTATATATATATATATTTAAAAATGATCAAAATCAAGTAATTAAAATTTTATCATATAAACATTATAAAACTTATCAATTCATTAATTTTTAAATTATAATAATGCCACTTTATCACCGCAGTGAAAAAAAATTTTGTTTAGGAGAAAATATATTAAACATATTATGTCATTTGTTTGGGAGGCAAAATAACATCGAATGACGATAAAACAACATATTTCGAAAGGCTAATATAATCATAAAATTAAAGTATGCATTGAATAATTTAATATATATTGACTTTTTTTGTCAATGAGATGATCGAATAACATATTACTGTTTTTGGTTATTTTTTTCTATTAACTATAACTTATCATCATTATAGTTTTAAGAAAAAAACGCGCAAATTGATTTCGCATGTAACTGAGAAAGGGGAGAACTTTTTGGAGTTAGTTTGTCAATTGTATAATATATGCATTTATATACATATATATATGATCATATAAAATTAATCACATAAAAATAAAATTTTATATTATATTTAATAATAATTTTTAATTCGTAAAATAGTTTAATAATACGTAGTTTTTTTTACCAAAAAGTTATGTATATATGGATTTTGAGGTATGTATTTCCATTAAAACAATATAATTGAAACTAGAGGTACTTAATGCGAAAAATGAATACAAAATGTTGTCAGTTTCGACAAGTAATTGAATTCAGAAGTTATAACTTACAACTCTTACAAAAGTTATGAAATTCTTAACCCCAAGTTTTATTTTATAAATATTATGTAATATAAATTATATACTTAAAATATAATATAATTAACGTTATTTATGCAGTGAAAATATATTAATAATTTCAATGTAATAAATTTTCAAGTTATTAGAATATAAATATTTTGGTTATAAATAATTTATTTTGTTTTGAATTTTAGAATATACAATTATAAATAATATAATTTATTTTACATTTTTTCTTTTTTTATTTGAAATTCAATATTTTCTTATTTAATATATGTATTTATTATAACATGTATTCTGAAGCAACTTCTCCCTTATAAATTTGTTAATGGTTGATTTTTCAAAAAGTTTCAAATAGTTGTCTTGTTAGGCTTCTTCACGAAAATATCATTACGCTCTTTAAAATCAATAGAGATATAAGAATAATAGAAATGAATTGTGTTCATATCGAATTGCGATATAGAAAGTCCTCATGCAAGGTGATGTCATTATTTTTCCAGAGGGTCTATACATATTTAGCAAGACTTGATCAATTTATTTTATCATTTGTTCTTTCGTTTTTTTGTAATATATGATATTTCTTTCTTCTAATTATACAATTTCTTTATTTTTTCTTTTTGTTTCATAATATTCAAAGCTCATTCTTCTTCATATTCAAATTTAATCTTCAAATTCTTTTAAATGTATTTCAAATGTTATCTCATCTTCTTTCAAATATTAATTTCATATTATATTCCTAATATATTTCAAATATCATTCTATTTTCATTTTAATATTTCATTACAAAATTCTTTGTATCTTCAATCATTCTATTTTTTTTATCAATGCACATTATAATCATGATCAATTATTGATCATATACATTATTCAAATGGTATTTTTTCGATTCTCTATTCAATTTTATTAATTTCAGATCCATGTTTTATTTTATATTTCAATTGATGTATTTTCGATAATCATTATAATTTTTTATCCTCCGATTGTTATTATAGTTTTTAATTGATGTTCAATGGGATTGTGATTATTTTTTATCATATTGTTCGAATTATACTTTCAATTCATTAACTATTAAATTTTATCAATTTTAGTCATCAATTCTTTATCGATGATCGATATACATTTGATCGTGTTTTTATTTTTTTTAGTATTCTATTTCTTTCAATTTATTGTGGTTATATTCCATATAGAATTTTATAAAATTTCATCTTGAAGTTGTATATTATGATAAATGATATTTTGACTTGTCTTTTTATCCAATTTTACATAGTATTTATTAATTAATATTATCAAATTTTCTTATTTTCTTAGTTTTTTTCTCCAAAAATTATCTTATCACCAATAATCATCTTTATCATCTTTGTTATTCCTCTTTATTATTTAAAATTATTATCGTTTATCATCAAAATGCATCTTTATATGCAATATTCAATCTTTTAAAACATGATATTATAAATTCCACCTCAAAAGGATGTATTATAATATAAGTATTTTGGTTATAAATAACCTTTTCTAGATTGAGTTTTAGAATATACAATGATCAATAATATCTTTTCTATATATTTCTCTCTTTTTTTAAGATTCAAGACATACTTCTTGTTAATTGTTTAAAATTCATCTTTATTCATTTTTATCATCAATTTTCAATATAAATTTGAAATATCAATACTAATTCTTAAAGTATTTAATTAGTTTTGAACTGATATTTGGAATTAAATCAATGATTGGTAATTGTAGTAAAGAAAAATGTGTTATGTTATAAGATTATAGAATGAATTAAAGATTTTTAAATGTTTATATGATGTTGATAAAATTTTTTTTATTGTATTTATAAATATCTAAAAACTTAGAAATATAGATATTAATAAAGTTATAGTATTTTCTAAATCAGTCCTATTTCAATATGATTGTTCTATATTACTAAAATTTGTATTATAATCTATCAATAATTCAAATAAAAAAGACAAACACAATAATTATAAAAGTGAAAATGTATATTCTATTCATTCTTAATTAAATTTTGTTACAATATTAGAAATCATCTAAAGGAGTATTTAAAAGATTTAAACCATTTAAACAATATTTAGACCATTAGGTTATATATAAATTCAAAATAAGTCATGATATTATCTTCGTTTATTTATATACTTTAATTTTTCATGAGTCATTTTTTTTTGTAAAAATTTAATATATAAAATATTATTTATTTATTTTAATTATCGAGAAAATATATACTAATTAAGAGTTAAATTGAATCTAAATTAAAATAAACATTAATTAGAGATGGTAAATGATACCATAAACATTAATTATTTTTCATTCCAATGTTTTCTTTTAATAATATATATAGTTTTAAATACTTGTAATTGTAGTTTTATAAAATTAAAATTTATTAAAATAGGTTAAAATTAGTTTTTTTCAAGATAACTAATTTTAAATAATATATATAACTAAAATAAATATTTTTCAATAATTAGTTTGTTAAAGTTTAAGAATTTACTGAATTTTATTCAAATAAATATATAAAAATTTTTTGTTTTTAATTATTTATCAATTTACTAATTTTTTATTTATATATATATATATAATAACTAAAATATCTTCTAAATTTAATATAAATATTTTGTGTTTCTTTAAAAGATTAATATTACTAATATATAATTCATTTTAAAATAGTTTATGAATGATAATTAATATATAACAAAAACAAAAAACTTACTTTGATGATGTGTAATATAATATAAATATTTTGTGTTCTTTTAAAATATTAATATTACTAATATATAATTATTAAAAATAATTTATGAATGGTAATTAATGTAGAATAAAAACAAAAAAAATGACTTTGATGATGTGGAAACTTGAGAGAAGTGAATGTATGAGAAACCTCCAATTTTTTACTAAATTTTATTTCAAATAAATATATAACTTTTTTTGTTTTTTATTATTTATTAATTTTCTATTTTTTTATTCATTTACATGTATAATAACTAAATATCTTCTAAATTAACATAAATATTTTGTGTTTATTTAAAATATTAATATTACTAATATATAATCCATGTAAAATAATTTATGAATGGTAATTAATATAGAATAAAAACAAAAAATGTAATTAATGTAGAATAAAAACCAAAAAATGATTTTAATTATGTGAAAACTTGAGAGAAGTAAATGTATAGAGGGTTCCAAATTTTTATTAAATTTTATTTCAAAATAAATATATAACTTTTTTGTTTTTTATTATTTATTAATTTATTATTATTTTTATTTACATATATAATAACTAAATATCCTCTAAATTAATATAATTTATGAATGATAATTAATATAGAATAAAAGTAAAAAAATAATTTTGATGACGTGAAAATTTAAGAAAAGAAAATGCATGAGATACTATATTTACATATAAAATTAAATATTTTATATGTAATTTTAATTTTTAATATCTAAATTGAACATGTAAAAATATTTAGAACGTACTAAAAATGTAACACCTATGATTTTACATGCGGTGGTGGTCACATTTACATATAAAATGTTCGAAAATAAGGAAAAAAAATATTTTTATATAGAAAATTTAATTGAATAATTTTCAATATAAAAAGAAAGAAATAAGTCTTGTAAAACAATTGTTTATTTTAGATACAATATTGTTTAAACAAATAATTTTATAAAAAAAATTCAATATAGCTTTCAAATATTTGTCTCTTCGTTTCGAAATTTTGTTATTCTAATCGTATAATAAAAAGAAATCATACTAACTAAATAATTACCTTCAAGATTTTGTATAACAAATATTATTTCCAATATGGTGGGGCCAATGTATGGTTGACGTGGCACATGGGCCGGCAAGCGGTGACAATAAAATTTCTTTATTTTTTTAATAATAAAACAGAATGCGACCGCGAAACGCGTAAACTATGGGACCCATTGAAACATGTCGTGATGACGTGTCCCCACGTGATCCAAATTCATTGCGCCATCACCGGCGCAATCGGACGGTTCTAATTGGATGCACTTTTAAAATAAACCTATATATATAAAAAAGGATTTTTTTACATATATAATATATAATACCACATTTATTATTCAATTAAATCAATTTAATATTACCACTAATATATAATTATATTACAATAATATATAATGTATAATATTACCACATTTATTATTCAATTAAATCATTTTAATATTACGTCTAATATACAATTAAATTACAGTAATTTACATTTAATTATATAACATAAACCATCATTTCTCTATTTTCCCTAATTTCATATCCGCTTTAATTACTTAAAATAATTAGTTTTAATTATATGCATTTATACAATTAAATATATACTATACATATATATACTATACGTATACATATATGTTTAATATTCTATACGTTTATTTCTTAATTTAATATGTTTAATATATAAGTGAAAGGGACATAAATGTAATTTTGGTTTATTAGGGTTTCATATCTCTTGTATATTGTTATATAACTGATGTAATTTTATTCGATCAATATACGAAAACCTTTCCACATGGTATCAGAGCCCTAAAGACATACGTCGAAACTTCAAAATCACGAAGCGAAGCTGCTTCAAGCCGCCCCATTGCTATTCACGCCGCCCGTAAATGCGCTTGCTGTC
>CM071871.1:39412985-39498586 GCA_036759665.1 Gynandropsis gynandra | reverse complement strand
GCGGCGAGTAGGGGTCGGGGGCGAGCAGATGACGGCGGCGAGAACTCCGAAACTGACGCCGGCGAGAAGGACAGAACGACAGTAGGGACTCAGCACGCAGAAGTTGAAGGATGGGGAAGGGAAGGGGTAAAAATTAGGGTTTAACTTTTTGGTTTGGTTTAATTTTTCTGGTTTATTTTAATTTGGTTTGATTAAATTTTGGTTCAATTTGATTTAATTTCGGTCAAAATCGGTTAAATCGGGTCAAAATCGGTTAAATCGGGTCGGTTAACAGAGTTATACAGATTATATAACGGAGGGGGGAATCGGCTGAATCGGGATAGTTGAGGGGGGAATCGGATGGATTTGTTAAGTTGGGGGAGGAATTGGCTGTGCCCGATAGTTCAGGGGAATTTGTAAAGCAGGATAGTTGGGGGGTTAGATGCCTTTTCCCTATATATTATATAAGTATAATATATAATGTATAATATTACCACAGTAATTATTCAATTACAATTAAATTGCAGTAATTTACAATTAAATTGCAGTAATTTACAATTAATATACAATTAAATTGCAGTAATTTACAATTAAATTGCAGTATTTTACAATTAAATTATATAACAATTAAATTGCAGTAATTTAAAATTAATACACAATTAAATTTCAGTAATTTACAGTTAAATTATATAACAATTAAATTACAGTAATTTACAATTAATTATATAACTCCTACTAACCACTCCTAACGTCTTATTAATTTTTATTAATTTTACATTATAATTCATTCTCTATATATAGTCACCAACATAATCAGCCAAACATTCACGTCAGCCAAACATTCACATTGTACAACATATCTATCCTATCCTAGCAATTGTCTAAACACCACACCATATTCTCTATCAATGGATCCATTGATAATACCCCAAATCGATATTTTTTCCACCATATCATGTTTGATGAATTAATTGTTGGACGTTGTTTTCAACTCATCATCGCCAGGGTTTTCCGCGTTTGGGAAGCCCGTAACATAAAAAAAAATGGGCAACTAATGTGGATTAACTTCCTACTCATCGATGAACGGGTTTGACACTTTTACTTCTACCTTATAAGTTTATGTTCTACTATAATCATAAATTCTATTATTGTTTATTCTTTGTTTCAATTTTTTCTACAGTCATCTATGATTCAAGGAAATGTTAGTTGTATATTGTTCACCCGATGCAACAAATTTTTGCAAGAAGGGACTATTGTTCAGCTTGAAGGCTTCGATGTCGTTAAGGGACAAGACACTTTCAGATTGATCAATTTATCTATTGCGCTATGATTCACTTTTTGAACAAAGTTAAAGATACTTCATGAAAGTTGTGTAACAATTCCCAAAGAATTTTTTTCCGTTTCAAGTCCTATGATGAAATATCATCACTAGCAAATAGCAACATTTATCTACCAGGTTGGCAACTTACTTCTTTTTTACATATATGCATTTGATTACTTGCATATTTTCATAATATAATATGCATTTTCTCAGATGTTATTGGACGTGTAAGTTCAATAAAGGATTTGCAAGACGAAGATACATCCGCGAAAAATTGTTTAACTCTACGACTTTAACTATCTCGGTAAACTTATTTTTAACTATAGCACTCTTTAATTTTCCATATACTTATTCCACCTAAAATTATTGTTGATATAAGGGGAATGGAAGTCAATATAACCGCATGGGACCAAAAAACAATCGAGTTACGAACAAAATTAATGTCTTTTGGTACAGAACCATCTGTGATTTTAGTCACAAGTCTACAATTAATTATATATTTATTTATAGATACTAATAATTCGAATAATTGAATATGTCATATTAAAGTATATATATGAATATGTTGTATCTATGTTCGAATCCGATATTAAAAATATCATTTACATATTAAATATCGTATTTCCTTTTTATTAAAAAAAATAATAAGAAAGTGATTTCATCTTACCGTTTTTCCCAACAAAGTGAGCTCATTTATTTTAATGTATAAAATGGCTTTCGGTTGAAAGCACACACATGATCACGGTCGACTTCCGCAAGTATTCACAAGAATTTTAATATTCGAATTCATTCTGTTAGGTTAATAAATTTTATTATCTGAATTCATATTCAAAAAATATAAATATAACAAGATACCAAATATTCATATTTTTTTCACTTCAATAATCTAAATTTAATTTCATCGATAACTCTATTAGAGTCGCTAAAACAATGAAAAATGTGTTAGGTTATCAAATCAAATATCAAATACATTAAAACAAAATTCGTAAAAAAGTTAAACATTTATTGAATTTAGTTTTCGATGAACAGTCTCACGCTAACAATTCATGAAACAAAGAATTATAGTTAATTGTTTAGTATTTGCATTTTTAGAATTATATTAATAATTGTTATCTACAATTTGATCCCTAAAATTAAATTATTATATATTTATTTATATATTTAATAAATTATCTATTTAATATTATGTATACGAATACGGATAATTGAATACAAATACATTAAAATAAAATTCGCAAAAAAATTGAAGACTTATTAAATTTTGTTTTTCGATGAACAATCTCATACTAAAAATTCATGAAACAAGGAATAATAGTTAATTGTTTAGTATTTGTATTTGTATTTTATATATTAATAAATTATCTATTTAGTATTTATAGATACTAATAATTCGGATAATTGAATCTACTATTTATATTTATTTTTTTCGAAAATCTAATATATGCTATTTTTATTTTTATTTTAATCCTTCAAATATTCGAATTTTCGTTTTAAATGCAAATGATTTACTAATAATTCAAATATTTTGTTCAAATATTAACACAAATTTATTATAATTCAGTTAATTAAAATTTATTATAATATAAAAACAAAATTTTAAAATATTCGAAACTGATGATTTATTAGTAATGATAAATAATATATAATTGTTTTATTTTACATATGGGGATATTGAACATCCGGAGGAAGAAGATGATGAAGACGAGAAGGCGGAGGAGCACCAGGCGCGCATGCACATCTATTTTTGAAGCAGACTGCATGATATTCATAACGACATCCACGAACTTCACAATCACAGTCTTTCTTACAGTGATACTGAGCTCCACTTTTACTAATCACACCTATTAATTTTTGTTTAATAAAACAAATATCATTTTAATAACAAAATATTCGTAATATTTAATAAAAAATAGTATTTATATAGGTATAGATTTTAAAACATTGAATAAAAAAGACTTACATGATAATGTGACTACGAGGATGATGACGAAAATCTGATTGGTTTTCTTCATGAATTTTTTATGTTTGATTTTTTTTTGCTTTGGTGATGGTGGTCTATTAATATCTTTGACATTTTATATTTATAAGAAAATTTATTAGATTTTAAAATATTATAAAATTTGGTTTTTAGGTAATTTTGTTTTGAATATTGTTACTAGGTTATGGAAATGAAGTTAATTTTGTATGATACTTTTTAGTTTTTGCTTCTAGTTCTATTTTGGTTTTATTGGAGTTCTAGTCAAAAGGGAATCTGTGTTTTTTTCCTTTCAAATAATGATCGTTATGGTAATAAATTTAAGTATTGGTGACTTTTTTTTATATAGATAAAACTAGGTTAGGTGAATACATGTATATAATAATTATATATAAAAAGTATATATTGACTTTTAACAAATTTAGATACTTTGTATTGATGTATGTATATGAATATGTTGTATCTATGTTCGAATTCGATATAAAAAATATCATTTATATATTAAATATCGTATTTCCTTTTTATTAAAAAATAATAAGATAGTGATTTCATCTTATTGTTCTCCCCAATAAAGTCAACTCATTTATTTTAATGTATAATGGCTTTTGGTTGAAAGCACACACATGATCACGGTCGGCTTCCGCAAGTATTCACAAGAATTTAAATATTCGAATTCATTCTATACGGTTAATAAATTTTATTATCTGAATTCGTATTCAAAAAATATAAATATAACAAGATACCAATATTCATATTTTTTCACTTCAATAATCTAAATTTAATTTTACCAATAACTCTATTAGAGTCGTTAAAACAATGAAAAATGTGTTAGATTATCAAATCAAATATCAAATACATTAAAATAAAATTCGTAAAAAAGTTAAACACTTATTGAATTTAGTTTTTGATAAACAGTCTCACGCTAACAATTCATGAAACAAGAAATTATAGTTAATTAATTAGTATTTGCATTTTTAGAATTATATCAATAATTGTTATCTACAACTTGATCCCTAAAAATAAATTATTATATATTTAATAAATTATCTATTTAATATTTATGTATATGAATATGGATAATTGAATACAAATACATTAAAATAAAATTCGCAAAAAAAAAAATGAAGACTTATTAAATTTTGTTTTTCGATGAACAATCTCATACTAAAAATTCATGAAACAAGGAATAATAGTTAATTGTTTAGTATTTGTATTTTAGAATTATATTAATAATTTTTATTTACAATTTGATCCCTACAATTAAATTATTATATATTTATTTATATTTTTAATAAATTATCTATTTAGTATTTATAGATACTAATAATCCGGATAATTGAATCTACTATTTATATTTACTTTTTCCGAATATCTAATTTATGCTATTTTTATTTTTATTTTAATCCTTCAAATATTTGAATTTTTCGTATTAAATGCAAATGATTTAGGAATAATTCACATATTTTGTTCAAATATTAACACAAATTTATTATAATTCAGTTAATTAAAATTTATTATAATATAAAAACAAAATTTTAAAATATTCGAAACTGATGATTTATTAGTAATGATAAATAATACATAATTGTTCTATTTTACATATGGGGATATTGAACACCCGGAGGAAGAAGATGATGAAGACGAGAAGGCGGAGGAGCACCAGGCGCGCATGTACATCTATTTTTGAAGCAGACTGCATGATATTCATAACGACATCCGCGAACTTCACAATCACAATCTTTCTCACAGTGATACTGAGCTCCACTTTTACTAATTACACCTATTAATTTTTTAAATAAAACAAATATCATTTTAATAACAAAATATTCCTAATATTTAATAAAAAATAGTATTTATATAGGTATAGATTTGAAAACATTAAATAAAAAAAACTTACATGATAATGTGACAAAGAGGATGATGACGAAAATCTGATTGGTTTTCTTCATGATTATGTTTGATTTTTTTTTGCTTTGGTGATGGTGGTCTATTAATATCTTTGACATTTTATATTTATAAGAAAATTTATTAGATTTTAAAATATTATAAAATTTGGTTTTTAGGTAATTTTGTTTTGAATATTGTTACTAGGTTATGGAAATGAAATTAATTTTGTATGATACTTTTTAGTTTTTGCGTCTAGTTCTATTTTGGTTTTATTGGAGTTCTCGTCAAGAGGAAATCTCTGTTTTTTTCCCTTCAAATAATGATCATTATGGTAATAAGTTTAATGTATTGGTGACTTTTTTTATATAGATAAAACTAGATTAGGTGAATACAAGTATATAATAATTATATATAAAAAGTATATGTTGACTTTTAATAAATTTAGATACTTTGTATTGATGTATATATATGAATATGTTGTATCTATGTTCGAATTCGATATTAAAAATATCATTTACATATTAAATATCATATTTCCTTTTTATTAAAAATAATAATAAGAAAGTGATTTCATCTTACTCTTCTTCCGAGTAAAGTCAGCTCATTTGTTTTAATGTATAATGGCTTTCGGTTTAAAGCACACACATGATCATGGTCGACTTCCGCAAGTATTCACAAGAATTTTAATATTCGAATTCGTTCTGTACGGTTAATAAATTTTATTATCTGAATTCATATTCACAAAATATAAATATAACCAAATATTCATATTTTTCACTTCAATAATCTAAATTTAACTTCATCGATAACTCTTTTAGAGTCGCTAAAACAATGAAAAAGGTGTTAGGTTATCAAATCAAATATCAAATACATTAAAATAAAATTGCAAAAAAAAAATTAAACACTTATTGAATTTTATTTTCGATGAACAGTCTCACGCTAAAAATTCACGAAACAAGAAATTATAGTTAATTGTTTAGTATTTGCATTTTTAGAATTATATTAATAATTGTTATCTACAACTTGATCCCTAAAAATAAATTATTATATATTTAATAAATTATCTATTTAATATTTATGTATATGAATATGGATAATTGAATAAAAATACATTAAAATAAAATTCGCAAAAAAATGAAGACTTATTAAATTTTGTTTTTCGATGAACAATCTCATACTAAAAATTCATGAAACAAGGAATAATAGTTAATTGTTTAGTATTTGTATTTTAGAATTATATTAATAATTTTTATTTACAATTCGATCCCTACAATTAAATTATTATATATTTATTTATATTTTTAATAAAGTATCTATTTAGTATTTATAGATACTAATAATCCGGATAATTAAATCTACTATTCATATTTACTTTTTCCGAATATCTAATTTATGCTATTTTTATTTTTATTTTAATCCTTCAAATATTCGATTTTTTCGTTTTAAATGCAAATGATTTAGGAATAATTCACATATTTTGTTCAAATATTAACACAAATTTATTATAATTCAGTTAATTAAAATTTATTATAATATAAAAACAAAATTTTAAAATATTCGAAACTGATGATTTATTAGTAATGATAAATAATACATAATTGATTCTATTTTCATATGGGGATATTGAACACCCGGAGGAAGAAGATGATGAAGACGAGAAGGCGGAGGAGCACCAGGCGCGCATGCACATCTATTTTTGAAGCAGACTGCATGATATTCATAACGACATCCACGAACTTCACAATCACAGTCTTTCTCACAGTGATACTGAGCTCCACTTTTACTAATTACACTATTAATTTTTTAAATAAAAAAAATATCATTTTAATAACAAAATATTCATAATATTTAATAAAAAATAGTATTTATATAGGTATAGATTTGAAAACATTAAATAAAAAAACTTACATGATAATGTGACAAAGAGGATGATGACGAAAATCTGATTGGTTTTCTTCATGATTATGTTTGATTTTTTTTTGTTTTGGTGATGGTGGTCTACTAATATCTTTTTTATTTTATATTTATAAGAAAATTTATTAGATTTTAAAATATTATAAAATTTTGTTTTTAGGTAATTTTGTTTTGAATATTGTTACTAGGTTATGGAAATGAAGTTAATTTTGTATGATATTTTTTAGTTTTTGCGTCTAGTTCTATTTTGGTTTTATTGGAGTTCTCGTCAAGAGGAAATCTCTGTTTTTTTCCTTCAAATAATGATCATTATGGTAATAAGTTTTATGTATTGGTGACTTTTTTTTTATATAGATAAAACTAGATTAGATGAATACAAGTGTATAATAATTATATATAAAAAGTATATGTTGACTTTTAATAAATTTAGATACTTTGTATTGATGTATATATGTGAATATGTTGTATCTATGTTCGAATTCGATATTAAAAATATCATTTACATATTAAATATCATATTTCCTTTTTATTAAAAATAATAATAAGAAAGTGATTTCATCTTATTCTTCTCCCCAATAAAGTTAGCTCATTTATTTTAATGTAAAATGGCTTTCGGTTGAAAGCACACACATGATCACGGTCGACTTCCGCAAGTATTCACAAGAATTTTAATATTCGAATTCGTTCGATACGGTTAATAAATTTTATTATCTGAATTCATATTCACAAAATATAAATATAACAAGATACCAAATATTCATATTTTTTCACTTCAATAATCTAAATTTAACTTCATTGATAACTCTTTTAGAGTCGCTAAAACAATGAAAAAGGTGTTAGATTATCAAATCAAATATCAAATACATTTAAATAAAATTCGCAAAAAAAATTAAACACTTATTGAATTTTATTTTCGATGAACAGTCTCACGCTAAAAATTCACGAAACAAGAAATTATAGTTAATTGTTTAGTATTTGCATTTTTAGAATTATATTAATAATTGTTATCTACAATTTGATGCCTAAAATTAAATTATTATATATGTAATAAATTATCTATTTAATATCTATGGATAGAACTACGGATAATTGAATACAAATACATTAAATAAAATTCGCAAAAAAATTAAAGACTTATTAAATTTTGTTTTTCTATGAACAATCTCATACTAAAAATTCATGAAACAAGGAATTATAGTTAATTGTTTAGTATTTGTATTTTAGAATTATATTAATAATTTTTATTTACAATTTGATCCATACAATTAAATTATTATATATTTATTTATATATTTATTAAATTATCTATTTAGTATTTATAGATACTAATAATTTGGATAATTGAATCTACTATTTATATTTACTTTTTCCGAATATCTAATTTATGCTATTTTTATTTTTATTTTAATCCTTCAAATATTCAAATTTCCATTTTAAATGCAAATGAGATATGAATAATTCACATTATTTTGTTCAAATATTAACACAAATTTATTATAATTCAGTTAATTAAAATTTATTATAATATAAAAACAAAATTTTAAAATATTCGAAACTGATGATTTATTAATAATGATAAATAATACATAATTGTTCTATTTTACATATGGGGACATTGAACACCCGGAGGAAGAAGATGATGAAGACGAGAAGGCGGAGGAGCACCAGGCGCGCATGCACATCTATTTTTGAAGCAGACTGCATGATATTCATAACGACATCCACGAACTTCACAATCACAATCTTTCTCACAGTGATAGTGAGCTCCACTTTTACTAATCACACCTATTAATTTTTTAAACAAAACAAATATCATTTTAATAACAAAATATTAATATTATTTAATAAAAAGTAGTATTTATATAGGTGTAGATTTTAAAAAATTAAATAGAAAAGATTTACATGATGATGTGACTACGAGGATGATGATGAAAATCTGATCGGTTTTCTTCATGATTTTTTTATGTTTGATTTTTTTGGCTTTGTGATGGTGGTCTATTAATTTCTCTGACATTTTATATTTATAAGAATTTTTTTTAGATTTTAGAATATTAAAAAAATTGGTTTTTAGGTAATTTGTTTTGAATATTGTTATTAGGTTATGGAAATGAAGTTAATTTTGTATTATACTTTTTAGTGTTTGCGTCTAATTCTATTTTTGTTTTATCGGAGTTTTGGTCAAAATGAAATCTCTTTTTTTTTTCCTTTAGATAATGATCATTATGCTAATAAGTTTAATGTATTGGTGATTTTTTTTATATAGATAAAACTAGGTTAGGTGAATAGAGGTATATAACAATTATATATAAAAAGTATTTGTTGACTTTTAATAAATTTAGGTACTTTGTATTAATATATATATATTAATATGTTGTATCTATGTTCGAATTCGATATTAAAAATATCATTTACATATTAAATATCGTATTTTCTTTTTATTAAAAAAATAATAAGAAAGTGATTTCATCTTACTGTGCTCCCCACAACAAAATGAGATCATTTCTTTTAATGTATAAATGACTTTCGGTTGAAAGCATACACATGAGAAGGGTTGATTTCCGCAAGTATTCACAAGAATTTCGAATTTGTTCAATACGGATAATAAATTTCATTATCCGAATTCTTATTCATAAAATATGGATATCCAAATTTCAAGTATATGTAAATCGCAAGTATTCATCTCGTAACTAAAGAAATTATAAAAAGAACTAAAAAAAACAAATAAAACTAAATATCAAATTGAGATCTAAATTAACATTTAAACGACGTCGCATAGACGACAAGGCAAAGGCGATGATGTGGAGAAGATGGTGAGGCGAAGGCGACGACGTGGAGAAGAAAACAGAACAATAATATATGAAAGATGAGGTGACAAAGGAGAGGACGGCGAACGTGAGGAGAAGAAGACAATGCTGGAGACAACAAAGGAGCCGACGATGTAGCCATGCGTTGCCGACGACGATGACGCCAAGGTGATGAAAGCCGAGTGAAAGGGAGGGAGGCGACAAAAAAGGAAAGAATTTAAATTGGTTAAATATTTTTTAGGTTTTAAGAATAGAAAAACAATTTGTAATTTTATTTTTTGGATACCCGTGATACCTTGTTTATGTTAGTGTAAAACTTGATTCCAAATTTAAACCCGCGAATCTCGTTATTTTTATACTAGAATCCAAACCTATAAAATTTTAATTTTTATAATGGATTTCGGGTTTTACGGGTATTATATCCACCTCTAACGCACGAACACAAGTCTATGCATCCACGTGAACACCACATTCATTCATTGTCCATTTCACATTAAAGCAATTTAGCACCCATCTGTTATATTTTGATATTTAAATTTAAAAGAATATAAATCATAAAATATAGAATTAAATAAATTAAAATTTTGAAATGATTTTTTGATTAATCTAAGTCGTAACCCGTATTAGTATGATATCAATGTATGATTTGTTGTAATTTAAATATTTTGATGTTAGATTTATGTTTATAACTTACATATTAGTATGATATCAATTAGGGGTGGGTATTTTGGGTTATTCGGACCGATCCAACCCGAATAACCCAACTCATGAGATATTATATAGAAAATCCATATAGATTCAATATTAAAAACCTAAATGGGTTCGGGTCGATCCGGGTTCGGGTTCGGGTCGATCCGAAGAACTCAAACAACCCGAAAAAGTCTATTTTGGCGTTTTCCGGAGTAGAAATCTTCTACAAGAATGAATCGAATAATTTTTATAGATTTTTTACTTGGTATTTTTTTGAATTTTTACTTGGTATGGTTTATAGATTTTTACTTTGTATTTTTTGATTTTTTTGTATGTCTCAAATTTGGAATTATCCAAAAAATTCACAAAGAACCCATAAAATCCATTTAAAGCCCGAATTAACCGTACTTAAATAACACAAAAAACCCGAAGAACCCGAATTATCCGAAATATCTAAATAACCCAAATACAATTCAGATTTTTTGGATTCAATATTTCAACCCGAACAACCCGAATCCAGACCGAAACCCGAGAAACCCGTCTCGAAAACCAAATGGGTTTTTTTACGTTCAATTTTTTATAACCCGAGAAACCCGAACCCGTCCCGAAACCCAGATTACCCTCTCCTAATATCAACTTATGATTTGTCATAATTTAAATATTTTGATGTTAGATTCATCTTTATAACCTATATGTTATAAATTTAAGCATGGTTGTGAAATAATTGTTATGTTATAATATCCGATTATGATTAGAAAATGAATTATATATAAATAACAATTAGAAAATGAATTATATATAGATATAAATAAAGTGATAACAAAAATCAAATATCCTGAAATTTTTTAATATTTAATTCGTATTCAAATCTGGAAAATATCCAATTTAATTATTGATATTCATATTCAAATCTAAAATATATTCATTTTAGTTATTGATATTCATTTATGTAGAAACCATACATTTTTTGGAAATTCGAATTTGAATCTAAAAAAATCGAAATTGGAAAAACGATTTCGATAAAAAGATAGTTTATCGAATACGTTCAACAACCAAAGTTCAATATTACATAATAACACGAATGAAGGATACATATATTGCTTGAAACAAGTTACAAAAGAAGACTAAATTTCATTTGAAATGAAATGAGACTAAAATACCTAAGCGCAATGCAACGTCAAACCTATGTCAACCAAGTCACACACCATATATAGAGAAGGATTTTCCTTACTAACACTCAACGAAAAGTCACACACACGTTAGACTTTTTTATTTTAATTTTTGGTTAATGCTAATGTCTCAAATTGCTATGCAAATCAAACGCAATTATTCTTAGGTCGGATTACCGAGGCATATCCACAAATTATATGTTGTGATGTATTGTCTCACATCGTCTAATGACATGAATTTTGGGTTTATATATATAGTGGTGGACAACCCTAAACTCTTGAACTAATTTTTAGGATTAGTTAGGTTCAACCATATTTGACATTGTATCAGAGCCTGATTCGTCCTGATTTAAATATACCGATATTGGATCTCCGATTGTGTTCACGTTCCAGTACCGAACCTGAACTTGAGAGAATGTTGTGATGTATTGTCTCATATCGGCTAAAAATATAAACATTGATCTTATATATATAGTGTTGGATAAACTTAAACTCTTAAATTAACTTTTGGGATTAATTAGATTCAATCCATATTTAACACTATATTCACCCAACAATTAATTTTGTGATTACATGTCGTATATTGTCATGAACAATAGAACACACAAAATATTTGAAACTCTGGTTTTCCTTATTTAAATATCAATATGTGTTGAATATGTTGGTGGATCCCTCCAGCTCCAGATGTGGGCCACCACGTGTAAAACTTTTTTTTTAAAAAAAGAAATTGATTGATGTTTGATCAAAAGATATTTGGGTGGTGTTTTTTATTGGTAGATGCAATTTGTTAACCAAGACATGCATTTATTTGTGTATAAAAGGATTATGTTCTTGCTCAAATATAATATCACAAATCCAAATTGAATTTGTTAAGAGAGATTAGCTCTAAATATAGTATCACTTTAAAAATTGGGGAGAGTAATTTGAGAGAAAAAATAGTGAGATTTTGTGGATATTCGAAAAATATTAATTTACCATTATTTTTCTTTTTGTTTGAATCTATTTCCAATAAACTTTCGTTGTGTTGTGCCTATAGTGGAAAAAGATCGGAATATATCTCGTGGATATAATTCATCACAAGGATAAATCACCACATTAAATTTCTAATATCATTTTTATTTGTTAATTTCTATATTTTAGTTGGTATTTTATTCAATTCTATGGGAGTCATATTTCCAACACATCACCGAATTTGATAATTTTTATATGAGAGAATATCATAATTATCATTTTAAATCATAAACCAATCATATACCAAACAACCTATCTATCAAAGCTCCAATGAAGAGGTTCCATAATAATCTAGACCGCCTTCGAAAAAATAATAGATACATAATCGATTAGATTATCTTAATTTTATTTATAAACCCAACATAGTCAATTAAAAAAAAATAAGTTTGAATACCTAGAAAAACATCATAAACTCTAACCAAGGAAATGCATACTTCTCAATACCTTAAATCTAATTAATGTTAAAAACCCTAAAAAAAACAGTAGAAGCCATGAATGAAGAGGGAGGGACATATTGCAACAAGAACGAACGGCAGAACAATGATGCATTGCGTGTTGCATCGAGAATGAATGGGGAAAATGACGTGATGCAAGTATCTATATTTATGTTTTAGGTTTTTTTTTGTATAATTATATTTATTATTTAATTATGACAAGGTTGTTTTATTTATAAAATTTATATATAATTTTATATGTATTAAAAATAATTATTTAATACTGTTTGAATATAAATAATTCGAATATTTTGATCATATTATTTGTATTTGTATTCATATCCGACAAATATTCAATTCAACTTATATTAGTTTTTCGTATATCCAAATTTTCAGTTATAGAATGATTTTTTTGAATATTTTATCCAATAAAAAATAATTTTTTTAATGTTCAAATTAATTTTTAGGTTAAATTAAATCCAAACAAAAAGCAAACAAAAAATATCTTATCATCATTATGGTTTTTATTCAGGTATTTTTATGTTTCTATGTTTTAGTTATTTTTTAGACATTTTTAGGTTTTTTAAGAATAATCTATATTGCGTTGAATTATTTTTATTCATTTTTATGACAAAGTTTAGATTTTTCTTAGACTAGGACATGTGGGCCTGTCCAAACACTGTCTTAAAGCTTATAGAGTCGGCCACTGACTTGCGATTTTAGGCCGCCATTTATTGGGCTCGCAGTCCATTTGTCACTTCGCTGCTCCCGTTTTTCAGCTGAGACTAAATATTCAGGCGATTCTTCGCCGGAGCCCGTAGACTTCGCTTAAAATCCCGGCCGAAACTTCACCTTTCCGGTTGGAGCTCGAGTTCCATGGTTTTAAAGCTGTCTGGAGTTTCTCTCTATAGACGTGGAATCTCTCTCGCTGTCTCGTTTTCCGTGAAGCTTCTTCGTACGGCCGCGATATCCGTAAACCCTAGCCAAAATCTCACTGAACCATTGGCGAAATCAGAGCTCCAAAGCCTAGTTCTCAAACAATACTCCCATGGAAAGTTCATCGGTCTCGTAAAAAATGTCGTCGCTTTGCCCTCCGTCCTCCTCACCGCCTGTGAGAATCTATCCCGTGCGGCGAACTCGGGCGAGTCAGCCGCTGGGTTGGCAGACCGCGTGGCGCGGAAGTTCTCAATTGAGGAAATGGGTGGTGAGATACACGAGGAAAGGTTTGATATTGGCTCTTGTTGCATCGAATTCGTTGCGCCAAAAGGCAGGGGACAAGGTGAGTCTCTGATTCTACCCAATTTGAAATTGAAAGTATTAATGGAAGCAATTAGGATGGTTCTTGAGGTTGTGTATGATGATCGATTTGTGACGTTTTCGTATGGTGGGAGAGTTGGTATGGGAAGGCATACTGCAATTAGGTACTTGAAGAACTCAGTGGAGAATCCACGTTGGTGGTTTTGTATTTGCTTTACTCGTGACGAATTCAAGCAACGAAATGTGGATAAACTGTGTGATTTCATTGGAGAAAAAATCGAAGATATTGAATTGTTTGACATGATCAAGAGATTGTTTGAGTATGGAATTCTACGGATTCAACTCGGTGGATGCTATCTTGGAAGAGGTTTTCCTCAAGAATGTGGATTATGTTCGATTCTGATCAATATTTTCTTCGATGGGTTCGATAAAGAGATTCAAAAGATGAGGCTTCAGATGAAACTTAAGAATCACAATATCGAAACGGGTGAACAGGAATCAAAGGATAATGTTTTCTATAAGCCAATTAAGATTTATGCAGTAAGGTATTTGGATGAGATTCTAGTGATAACATCGGGATCGAAAATGCTGACTATGGATTTGAAGAAGCGGATTTCGGATCTTTTGGAACGGAGATTGGATATAAAAGTAGATAGAGTGAACACAACGATTCATAGCGCAGTATCGGAGAAGATAAGCTTTTTAGGATTGGATCTTCAAGCTGTTCCACCATCTGTATTACAACCACCTATGTCTGAAAAAGCGATTCGAGCAAGGAAGAAGTATCTTAGGCAGAAGGAAGTTCGAGCCTTGGAATTGAGAAATGCTCGGGAGAGAAATCGGAAAGAATTGGGCATGAAAATATTTAGACATGTACTGAAGAAAGTGAGGCAGGGGAATGACAATAGATATGAATTTCAGATCGAGAACGAGGTAAGGGAAATTTTCCGAACTTGGGCAGATGAAGTAATGCAAAAGTTCTTGGCTGCTTACAAGAGGCGATTTCTTCAAATTGAAACACATTAGAGAGAAATTGCCAAAGGATCTGATCGATGCTTATGATGAATTTGAAAAACAGGTGAACAAACATTTGGCACCAACCAAAGCTAAAAGGGAAATGGAGGAAGAGGAAAGGAGAATAGAAGAAGAAGAAGAGAAGAGATATGCGGAGAGAACGGTTGATGATTTGACAAAACTATGTATGAAGGTTTCAGCTCCGATGGAACTTATTAGGAAGGCTGTTAGGTTAGTTGGATTCACGAACAACATGGGTCGACCACGACCTATCAGCCGCCTTGTTGTTCTTGAAGATTCTGATATCATAAAGTGGTACGCAGGAATCGGGAGAAGATGGTTAGATTTCTTCTGTTGTTGCCACAATTTCAAGATGGTAAAGATCATCGTAAGTTATCACCTGAGGTACTCGTGTATTCTGACATTGGCAGAGAAGCACGAATCCACTAAACGTGAAGCGATCAAACACTACACGAAGGATCTGAAATTGTCAGATGTGAATGGGAATGAAGAGATTCATTTTCCATCAGATAGGGGAGTTAAAATGATGGGAGATAAGAATCTGTCGGATCCAATACCTGTGGATGGAGTGTTGTCTCTGCTTTTGATTAGGTTAGCATCCGACGAGCCATTGCATTCTTGTGCGGCTGATTTCTGTGACAGATCCGATACTATCACGTATCGTATACATCTACTGCAAAACCTTTTACGTATTAACTCATTGGATGACGAAAAATGGGTCCATGGCATGGGCGCAATTCATGCAGCTTTGAATTGGAAATGCATCCCTTTGTGTGCTGATCACATCAATGATCTGTATTTAGGGAATATAACTCTTCGGGATGTGAATGGTAGTTCATTCATCAATGTGAAGTAATATTTATCTTCTTCCATTCGTTACTAAATCAGAGACTTGATGGAAGATACAAGTCTCAATTCATATCCTATCAAGTTCAATCATGAAAATGTGAAAGCATACCTGCGCTTGCGACTTCTCCTTTGCTCACAAGCAGAGGCATACCTGTTGTCATGATCTATGATCTTTCAAACGGCGCAAACCTGTTATTGTTCAGGGCCTTGCTCGGCTTTAATCTGCAGCGTTGTTGAGTCTTATCAGATGCGACGGATCGAGATTTGAACATTTGTTGCTGCAAAAATATCTGCAGGAGAGAAGATTGATGCAACCACAATCTTATCTTCATGCCTTTCTTCTTCAGGTACCAAAGCAAGAATCTCTTAGTTCATTATCACAAAAAAGAAACTTATAATCTGCTCTGTAAAACCGAAGCCACAAACTTCATTCATATGTCTATCTCATTTTCTATTTCTTAGTTCATTGACATTCTCTGGCTGTCGTACGCTGAACTCAAGCATGGCGTGTTCATGTTTGGATAATGACTATCTTGCAGGTAGTGGCGAGTGTTAAGCCCTCGTCTAGGCAGTTGGTCGTGTGGTATTTATAACCTTTTTAAAAATTATCCAAAACAGTTAAATTATGTAAATTTATTATTTATGTTTATGTAACCAACAAGTAACTATCACAAACTGTATTATATTTTGATTTTATTTAGAGATAATTGAAAATACCTTGAGGAGAAAAGTCTCTGGTTATTTCTGGAGAGAGACAACATAATAATATAATGTGAAAAGAATGTCTAGAAGAACCTGGAAGAGACTGCAAAAGTCTTCCTCGGACATGGTTTCCACCATCGATAGCCCCTTCGTGAAGCAAGGTATCTAATAAGAGAATATATAATAAACCATCTGTCAACTCATTATCTTATTATATTGGAAGAAAAAGTAACCCACTTGTCTTATAAATAATTATATCTCAGATTTGTATTCCTTTGTGTGTTTCTTCTACTTGTCAAGTGACGGCACCAACCACAAGAGTTGAGCATAACAACAACAATCGACTTTGGTTGTCTCTCTAGTTTTTGTCTGTTTACATGACAAATATGCAAAAGAATTCGGAGAAACCAGAAGCTCAACCTCCTGCAGGTCTCTTTTTTTTTTTATTCTTTCTAACATAACTTTTATCCGAGTTTATCGGGTTCTCGCTCTTTCGATGAATCAAATATCTTTCAGACGAAAAGGACTTACCTTTTGATGTTTTGACAGGGTATCCAACTGCAGAAGTCCTTGAACCTGCAAAAGAGAAGAAGAAGAGACGTTTTTTCAGAACAAAACAGAAAGGTGACAGAGGCTTCATTGAAGGATGGTAAGTTAAAGAGACCAAATCACTCAAAAGTCACAATCTTAGACTTCAAGAACGTCCTCTAGAAAACAGATTTTCAACAACCTAACTCTGGCTAATATAGGATTTGATTTTGGAATCTTCTTTATTACTTACTGTGTAATTTCTTCTGGTTGTTTTAATCTATGCAGCCTCTTTGCACTATGCTGCTGCTGGATCTGCGAAATGTGTTTTTAAGATATGAAACTACAGTGTGTAAAGCTTTATGTATGTAAGAGTGCTTCTCCTTATATCCATCAGTGTGATACTGCAAGAAAATCTACTAGCTGAATGTAATATTTCCTTAATACAATTTGTGTTGTGTATTGAAAAGACCTTTTCTATACTAATAATGTAAAGGGTCATCAGATTTGAGATTGGTTTTTGGTGAATTTAACAAACTAGCTGTACCCTCTCTCTCTCTCTCTCTCTCTCTCTAACTCTCTCTTTTTCTCCATGGTGCTAATCACTTCACTTCCAAATCATTCTAGTTGATGACTAAGATACACACCTAACCTGTGTTACCTGTTATGATTAGAAGCTTAACCTAAACCAACAAAAGTCAACTTGAAACTGAACTCAAGGACCCTCCTGTTCGAACCAGCAGCTGAAAGTGGTGTGGTTCATCATAATAGTTGTTTGCAGTCTGATATCTAGAGCAGTGAACCATCCACCCTTAGTTCTAGTTCACCCAAGGTGATGACATATGTCAACCTAAACAATGATCCTATAATCTAGATGAAATATTAGGAGCTGAGATCAAGACAAGCTTTTAGCCTAACTATTTAGGCAAAATCTAATCAGGCTTCAGAAAAGAAAATATTCCAAGTTATTCAAGTGAAATTTAAAAGAATACTCAATCCCTTTGTACACTTATGAGAACAATAACAGTTTCAAACACTTATGAGATGAATATATTAGATTCAAAATGGAACCAGGAGGAGAGGAATTAACCTGTTGATGTAAGTTTCAAACAGTGTTGGAGACTGGGAATAGCTTTTCCAGCATGTTATTGGAAAGAATTCTATTTGGATCCAGCTCTCTTCGTGCCTTGTTATATGCATCAACTGGGAAACGTTTTCTGAGTCTTTCTTGGAGAGCTTCTAGTTCTTCTTTGTCCTTTGGGATCTGATATAATAAAGAGTAAAAGTTTACAATTGAAATTAGTTTTGGATTGAGATCATTTGTTCAATGAAATGCGGACCTTTGCAGCTTAATTCACTGTTCCTTAGTCTGAAACTGGAGAGAATTTTACCAGTCCAGTTTAAGATTTCACACAAATTTTAAAGCCTAGAAGGAAAAACACTTAGGACATACTTTAGTGGACAATTGTGATATTTTTACCTCAATTTTGAATTCAAGAACCTGCCTAACAGATTTTGGAAGATACATATATATATATACCTCAATTTTAGCCCAATGTTCATAAGCAGAGTATCGATCCCACAATTCTGCCTGTGTCAGATTCCTGTAGTGGAAGAATTCATCTGTAATGTCCTTCCTCTGTCGAGCATCTGTTGTTGGGAGGTACATGACTATACCGACCTGACATTAGATGGAACGTCATATAGCAAATTAGCATTATTAACAGTTAGAACTCCTCCGTTGAAACAAGATTAATGTATGCGAGAATCTGCCAAGTAAAATAACAATTTAACCTCTAATAATCTAGTAAGAAACACTATCTAATTTAGAGTATTTCAAACCAACCACACAACAAGAAATCTCCTACCAATATAAACCGGTTTTTGCTATACCCACGAGTATTCACATAATGAGGAAACTAAATAGAAAAAAAAAAAGAACAGAAACGAGAGTTACCCAGGAGAATATGTCATCTTCTGCAGTGCTGAACGCTGGACTCATAAGGCTTTTACTTCGAGATGTCCACCGTTGCTCGATTGGAGCAGGCGCTGGTACTGCTTCGTTTTCTATGAGTTTCTTAAGCTCTTCTATGTATTCGAGATCCTTCATGCTAGGTTTGGTAATGGTTCCAGCTGGAAAACAAGTCTCTGATACCCACTGTTGACCACCACAGTCAAAGCCCAGAATTTCATCACTCCACCCTACTCTATATCCTTCTGACTTTCTCCAAAACTCTGCTTCAGCTTGATTGACTTCCATCACATGATCTTTGTTAAGAGGATCAAGGGCAAGTAGTTTATCTCTCAACTCTGTGAATGAAAGCTCATTTATGTTTGGCTCACTGCTTTCAGGAGATTTCCTGCCAGATTCATGGATCCAGCACATTTACGGGGGAACATTCATCATATCATCAGTTCACTCCTCTACTACATGTAAAGCAAATCAAACATAAAAAAAGTAGGTTACCTATACTTCAAAAGGCTTTTACTATAGAGGTCTCGAACATGCTGTAAGGCCTCATCAGTACTGTACTTTGGTTTATATTTAGGCGGGCCTTTCCATTTCGATATGGGGTTGCACGTTACAATCACAACAGTGTCAGTGTAAGGAATGTGCAAGTACTTCACATGCTTGTTTTCTGAGAGCAATTTCCTAAAGATCAAGAAAAGGAAAAGGTAACAAATGTTATTAACAATTCCAGCATAGCCCAGTTATTAATATAATTTTGCTTCACACACAAAATCCTTTCCCATGAATGCACAAAATGCAAAAAGCCAGTAAATGATGCTGATAACAAAGATGGTGAATCAAATGTATGTACTTCCCCAATGCTTTCTAGTAATGTGATTGGAAACCGAGAATGCACCTTCATGACTAAAAGCAAAAACTTGAATTGAAGCAACTGAAAGTTAAAGATGATTAACTTGTGATTTTTCTTGATTTGTTGTAAGTTTGAGACGTATGTGTGCTCCACAAGTTCCTGTCTTTCAACACATTGAAGAGTGATTTCAGCAACAACTCCAAGACCACCAAGGCCACATCGAGCTAAATAAAATAACTCCGGATCTTTATCTTTTGAAATTTCAATTGTTCCTTTCGCAGGAGTGACCAGTTTCATGCTGACCACTTGCTCATCGACGGGAGGCAATCGTGCACCTGTCCCATGTGCACCAACCTGACCACCATACAAAAATACAGAGCCTAAACTTCAAACCCCAAAGAACCAAGAGAAGACTAACTGTTCAAATTGAAAAACTTCTTTCCAATTCTCCATCATCTATGTTCAGAATCAATCCAGACGTGGAGGAGAAGTAGTATGCAGTCAAAAAATTACAAATACAACAACATCACACTTCCAAGGCAGTAAAGTAGCATGCCAGTACCAGACAGAAAATAATTAAATGCCCGAGCATTCAATTTGCCTCAAGTTATTTCCTTGCAACTCTTATCATATCAACCATAATCTAATCATTAGCTCCAACAAAGTTAACCATCAAACGAAAATCGAAACTACCTTTTTCTGAAGAGAAAAGAGCAATGGGACAGCCTACACATAATCCAATAAGCGAAACAACAACATTCAAGATGATGGGATTCATATTATATGTCTCCTGACACTTTTTAAGGTTACTCAGGGATGGTATGATATGTACATTTTTATAAAGTCGTTCTACTAAGTTTCTTCTACAAACATGAAAGGGGATTTGAATAAAAAGTTGAAGAATTTTAATAATGGATGAATAGATAAGGATCAAACCTGAACAAACCCACCAATCTGCTGTTCCCTAATGGAGGCAAAGTTCTGGAGAGTAAGACCATAGTCTTTAATGGCGTCAACAAGCTGCTGAACTCTAATGCCTGCTTGAACCCTCACTCTCTTCTTCTCTTTATCCACCTCAAGCACTTTGTCCATGAGCGCCAAGTTCACCATCCCAGAGCGAGACAAACCAACCCCATTGGGCGACAAACCTGATCCAATGGGTCGGATCCTAGCCTTTCTTTCATTAGCTTCCTTCACGAGATTTTCCAGATCATCGAGATTCTCCGGCTGATGGAAGTTCCTCGTCTGAACCTCGTGCGTGCCGCTCCAGTTGGATACAGTGTGAAGGTCTTCGGGTAACGGAGCGTAGCGGAAGATTTGGGCCTTCTTGTGTATGGCGTCTTCAGGTAAGGGGAAGGAGAAGTAAGTTGCAGCGCCGCAGAAGAGGGCGAGGGCAGCGTATCCGGCGTACTTTCGGAGCTCGGCATCAGTGGACGATGGCGGCGGCGTAGGAGCGGCGGTGCAGAGAGTGCGGACAGAGGGAAACGGAGATCGAACGGCGGATGAAGGTGAATTTAGGGTTCCGAGCGAGCGAACGGATCGCCGGAGAAGAAGCAATGGAAGCATTTTTCTCCTTTTACTTTAAATCGACGAAGCTCTTATGATCGGAACGTGTAAGAGATATCTCTGCACACTGAATGGGTTTTGGACATTTTGTGGTTTATAGCTAAGGTAACAATTATCAGATATGCCCCCATATTTTTTATCATTTTTCAATTTTAGTTCTAAGTTTGATTGAGTTCAATCTAACCCATATTTCTTCCAACAAATCGGTGCCGAAGAGTTTGGTTTAATAACATCAAGAATAATCGATCGATATGAATTATACCGATAATCGATCGATTGATTTAAGTACCTACTGGTGGAGTCACAATCCTCCACAGATGCATTTAAAAATACGGAATTATATCGTGTCATTGCATTTCGGTGCGTTTTAAATAAAATTACGAAAATATCCTTCTTTTTAGATATTATGTTTTATGCTTTATATGTATTTCAAATTTTGTTTTCAGTTTTCTGTCATTTGCATCTAGTTGTGGTCGTCCGCAAATGTAGTGTTTCCATCATTGAGATAGAATGAAACAAAAATCAGTCAATCGTTCATAGAAATACCGTCAAACGCAACGTTTCCACCAATCAAGTCCTTCGTCGAAAAACTTAAAAAAAGAAGTAGATAAATAAGATTAAAAAATAAACAATTATTTGATATATTCAGATTAAATATAAAATTATAATGGTATGTCTAATCTCATGAACAATCCAAAATCAAACAAACCAGGTGAAGTTTCAGGTGATAAATTAGGTTTGATATATACAAGACCAAGACCAAGACCAAGCATTTTCATCTTACAACCTTAAACAACAAGAGACATAGTTGTGCTCCATAAACGTTTTACAAGACATGAAGAAGTTTTCCTAAGAAACCCATCTATTCTCGTACCGACTAGTCGAAAATGACGACGTGGAAGGTACCTCGGTTAAATGGAAAGGGTCCGGTTCGATTCCGTAGTCAGTTAGCGGTCTATGCTCCAGAATATCGTCGTGGCTTTTCACGAATTCTGGGATTTCTACCTCACCCTTCTTTATATCGTCCCAAAGATATTGCAGCCGACTCACGTACTTGATCTTCCAGTATAACCTGAGATGTACAGAATACAAAATATTGACCAAAAGGAGAAAGCTTTTCACTAACATCAATACTTCCAAGTCATATTTTACGGTTAGGATCCCACATTGCTTCGAAACGGGACTAAGTGATGCCTTATAAGGCCATAGGCACCCTCACCCCATAAGCTACCTTTCGGAGAAGAGATTCGCGGACATTTGTGGGATTGGTTTGGTCCTATTATGGGATGGGTTCTTATCAATTGGTATCAGAGCCTGCCCACCCCGTCGGCCCGACTCCACGGAAGGGGCGACCTGGGTTAGGCCCGACTCCGCGGAAGGGGCGACCTGGGTTAGGAGTCGGTTCCCAAATTGCTTAGAAATGGGACTAAGTGATGCCTTATAAGGCCATGGACACCCTCACCCCATAAGCTAGCTTTTGGGGATGAGATCCGTGGACCCTTACAGGACTGGTTTGGACCTATTATGAGATGGGTTCTTATCATATTAATACTTCCAAGTCATATTTTACGGCTAAATGTTGTCAGAAGAACATTAATAATGGCGTTAATCGCAATTTTCCATACCACTTGAACACTTTTGAAGTTACTTAAGACGGGTTTTCCCTTTAGATGCATACGGAAACACTTACCCTCCACTTAGAAGGAAACGGCCAAGAGTGGCAAAGACAAGTCTTGATCGAAGGCCGGGGTGAATGAAGTAAACTACTTGGAGTCTGTCTTTGATATCCGAGGAAAGGTCTTCATAAATCCACCTCAAGATGGTTATGCCTGGGGAATTGTCTTCCTTCTGCACTGTACTATGCATGTACACTATGCAGAATGGCCCTTCTGGTAGCTCATTGTGTATCTTCTGGAGAATGTACCTCTTCAATCGCTCCCCGCCCACAATACGAGCTATAGTTTGGCAGGAAGGACATGAAAAAATTAACGATTCAGAGATGGAATACAATCGAAACATGACAAAGGAGAAGACTTACCAAAAACCACCAAGATACTAAACTAAAGCGGAATCTATCTCGTGATTTCAGTTCAATTTGCATTAAGAGAAAGCATAAAATTGGTACTGTATAAGTGAAGGGTCAAACACACGAATTTACAACAGCATTTCACAGATATCATTAATGGGGTTGGCATGATTTCACACAATCTCATGAAGGGCGTTTAGACTTTTCTTGATTAGAGCCATAGAAAAATGAACTAATACTCTAACAACATCAAATTTGCTCTATTTCCGAATTAAAAAAGCTAATCTTCCAAGATTTTCATTAACTTTCTGCATATAATCCGAATTAGCAATTGCATATAATGGAAATTAACAGTTCAAATAGAAGACTCTTGTCTCCTCTCTAAAGGATAAGGAACATGTATGATGCCTTCGAATCACACACTGTCTAAGGCTAAAGAACTTGTTCTCAAACCCAATTTCGGTAATCCTAAACCCGTAATGAACTTCCACGCGAACTTAGGCAAGACTAATCAATTCCCAAAAGTGGATGGATGAAGTACTAGAGAAAGATAGAGAGAGGTGATGTTCTGGTTACCGGGAAAATACTTCCCGACGATTCGGAAAATCCGGTTTCCGGATTTATCGGAGCCCTGGAGACGGAGGAACTGAAGAACATCGAGATCGGAGAAGTCTTCATCTCCGAGGTACTGAGGACAATCGTGCCAATTCTCTTGTTCGTCGCCTTCATCACTTTTCGACAAGAACGGTCGAGCGTCTATTCCTAGATCGGAAGCCAACACAACCACCGAGAAATCCTCCGCCATCGCCGGGATTTTCCTTCTCCCTCCCTGTGATTTTCTTCATCGCTCTTCAGTCCCTGATATATGGCTGGAACTTAGTATGAACGGGTCGGAATACACTGCGGCAGGATACAGGGATTTCCACTGCACTTAACTACGTGGCGTGATATGAGTGGTTGAATTAAGTGTGAAAAATATCTGACGATGCTATCGCAAAAAAGAAAAACGTAGGAACTCTCTCTCTCATCAACGCGCTTCTCATCCTCCGTCGAGTTTCTCTCTCTCCGCCCCTAACAGTGGCCGGAGAAACTCCTCCGTCGTTTCCGAGTCCGACATTTTGTGTTGTTTATCGGCGATCTCAAATTTCCGAGAGTAATCGGTCTTTAGATACGGAAACATTGAGGTTTTGCGAGATTCAGACCAAGATTTCTCAGGTTCCCACGAGCGCTCTCTGTATCTCTAGGCGATCCCAATCTGTGAGTAAATCTTTCGTTTACTGGCGTTTACTTTGGCTTCACGGACACAAGTGATAGAATTCGATTCTCAGGTTTAAAGGTGAAAATGGCCTCACGCTTACAGATCGATAGTGATGATTCTGTGCTTCTTCATGTTACTCACTCCAATCTGAAGAGCTTCTCCGCGGATGTTCGATTCTCTCTTCAGGTGAGTCTTTGGAGATGATCCTTTGTCTTAGTGCAATGAAAATGATCCTTTAATTCTGTTTCTAAAGATGAGTGTGGAAGCTGTCAAAGACAAGCTGTGGAAAAAGTGTGGCACATCTGTGAATTCCATGGCTTTAGAGCTCTACGATGACACAAACTCGAAAGTTGCAGCTCTCAATGATGATATGAGACCCCTCGGTTTCTTCTCTCCTCTTGATGGGTAATTTCTACGTCTACCAGTTTCAAGTGTAGAGATCATTAAGCCAATTGCAAGAAAGATCTGTTGTCTTTTTTTTTTCACTCTTAAATGTGATATAGCTTGCATTCAAATGGAGAAATTGTTCAGAAAAACATCATTCTGTGTTCTCTCAGTTCATCTGATTGTTCTTTCATGGTGTCTTTAAAAGGTTTCGGTTACATATCATCGATCTTGATCCTTCATCTGTTACATCTGGAGGCTGGCTGGAGGATACATCATTGGTTGAGAAGTATACCATTTCTGAGGAGGCCTATTCAAAACGAACTGGTACATCAACACTTGTTAGAATTGTTCATTTCTTGTATATCGAGTGAAACAAATATTATAGCATCATTGATATGTTTTTTCTGTTTACATTTCAGACAGCTTTAGGAAATTCAAAGAAAAAGTTGTGTCCCAAAACCCTGCGGCTTCTGAGGCTAAGGTATGAGATCAATGTCGGAAGAAAGAAAGAATGCATCCACTAATTCCTTTTATTAACACTATAATCGAAAGCTTTACTGTTTATCTGTCATAACTTCCAGTAAAATTCAAGCATTTAGTGTAGCCATGTTTTCATATGCTTGCAACATAAACAAAGGTTACTTACTGTAAACTTAATCCTTTTAGCAGATAAAGGAGAACTACATGGAAGATCTGTGTGCAAATATCAAGGTTAGTCTTTTGAAATGTAGATAAACGTGGGATTTTGTTTTTCTTCTTCCTTTTCATTGCAAATATTTTACTTAAAAATGTCAACAGCGTATTGTTTTCTCTGTCAAACCTTATGTCCCTGTAAAATGTTAACTTTTGGGTATGAAATTAAGGTGGGAGATAGATGTCAAGTTGAGCCTGGAGAGAAAAGAGGAGTAGTCAAATATGTTGGAAGAGCAGAGTCACTTGGACCTGGCTATTGGGTTGGTGTTCAGTATGATGAACCCATTGGAAAACACGATGGCATGTATGTAAAAACACTTCTTTTGGTTGTCAGATACTTAAATTCCATGATTCTTCTACAACAAATCATATGGTTTTCTTGTGATCGTCTTGAGATTGTCTCGAAGTGACAAAAACAAATCGGAAGCACCAAAATAGGAAATCCATTTTAGGCAGAGGATCAAGAGTATGTTTTTGGCTTGTGAAGTTTCCTCTTTAAGACTTTGGCTTATTTTTGCAGGGTGAAAGGAACACAATACTTCAAGTGCCCTCCACTTCACGGTGCAATGGTTAGGCCAGACAAAGTAAAGGTACTTGCACGATTTTGATTTTGTTTTTCCACCGTCATTTAAATTCAACTTATCAAATAAATTCAACATATCTACAATTGCTTTTGAGTAAATAGACCAATAGATTCAGGGTTTGAAAGGTACAAAGTTATAAGATATTGTAACTATTGAGCCTTCTTCTCCCACTTCCTCCTGTAATTACTACAATCTGAACCAGAATATTTCTTAGAGTGCTTCCTTCCTTGTAAAATATTACCGAGTCAAAGTAAAAAGCTGAAAAGCTTTCACCTTTCTAAGCTTAATCTATAAGGTTAAAGTCATTCATTTTGACTATAGCATGTATGCTAATTAAGAACTCACAGATAAGTCTTGTTTCTCCTTTACAGGTCGGTGATTACCCCGAAAGGGATCCTTTTGAGGACGACGAAATATGATCCGTGGAGTTGGAAGTCATTGTGAGCTAAGATGGTACATTATTTGCATGTGTTCTGCATATTTCTTCCTTTTGCCCTTTAGTTCTTTCTAAACATTGAGGCTCAACAAATACTTTGAATTCCAGTGATATTAACTTAGAACAAGTAACATTTCCTTATACAAGAAACTCGATTTCTGATCTGTTTTTTACTATACACAATCACATGGTGCCTGCAGTTTGATCCTTAGTCTCTATCTTGTACCAAGTTGTTGATCATCTTAGCCAGAGGAACAGTTCCCTTGGCCATGATCTCAAGTCTAGATGAGTTGGAAGCGTGTGAGAACAGTGACAATCCGAAGAACAACAGCTCAGGGAGAAACAATCGGGACGACAAAAATCCATGCCAATAATGAGGTTCTAGGTCAAAGAAGGCGTCGAAGAATCTTCTAGTAGCATCTAAATCTAGCTTCAACAGAATATCCATTCCGAAACAGAAGAATTCCCTCTGTCTACGCCGTTCAATTGGCCATAAGTCTCCCCAGACTTCAGCAGAGAGTTTATTTCCTCTTGGGATTTTATCTGAACCAAGGCTTCGAACAATGGCATTTGCAACTATAGGAGCTGCCGCAAGAGTCCTGGCAACCATGTAACCAGTTGAAGGATGAACCAATCCAGCTGTACCACCGATCCCAACAACCCGTTGAGGCAAAATGGGCAATGGCCCACCCATCGGGATCACGCAGTGTTCGTCCTCCTCGACTCTTTTCACATTTATTCCCAAATGCTTCAGCCTAGCTACCATTCGTTCTTGGATATCGACCATACGTAATCCAGGTCTAGCGACAAGTGAAGTTTCTTCCAGAAAGATCCTGTTGGACGAAAAGGGCATTGCGTACAAGAATGTCGGAAGCTTTCTGTTCCGCTCCTTGAGCTCTAAGGAGTTATCAAGATGAGTATCTCTCCAATCCATGAACAGCATTTTGTCTACATCAAAAGGGTGACCATCAACCTCAGCCAAGATTCCATATGCCACTTGGTACCCCGGATTATACGGTTTATCATACTGAACAAGGCATCGTGAGAACCCTGTCGCATCAAGAACCACCGCGGCCTGAATCTTTACACCGTCACTGCAAACAACGGTAGACTTAGACTCCTCGTGAATGACATTCGTAACTTTGGATTGGTGAAACTTGACACCATTGGATATACATTTCTGCAACATTTTGGATTTCAGAAGTTTCCGATTAACTCTCCCATACGGTCGGTCTAAATCCTTCTTAACATGATCATTAACGTAGACAACAGCACCAGACCAAGTGGTATCAAGGCAGTCAAGTAAGTCCATAGCTTCAAATTCATCCACCCAAACTCCATAGTTGTTAGGCCATATGAGCCTTGGGGATGGATCAATCGAACAAACGGAGAGTCCAGCCTCGGACACCTGCTGAGCCACAGCAAGACCAGCCGGACCACCACCAACCACGGCCAAGTCAATGACTTCACTCTTTGAATGGTCAAATAGAGGAAGCTCAAAGTCAAGATTCTCCTTCTTTGTCTCAGGGACAAGGTCCAAGAGTGCACTACTAATGCTTCTACTCGATCCAACAACGCTCTTCTTATAACCAATCTTAACCCTTGATGAACAACTTAGATTATTATTATTACTACTACTCCATTTCTCATGCCCATGAAACTGGGAGATGAATTCCAACTTGTTTGGCGATCTCAACAGTGTATCCATGGAGAATCCTTAAATGGGTCGGTCCCCAAATTGGCAAAACTCTAAGCTAGAGAAAGATAAGCTCAAATTCCGAAACCCAAAGGATTGCAATACCTACAAGGGTTTGACGAATTTCAGAAAAAAAAAAGGCACAAGCTTTGGCATGGAACTCGAAAGGAGAAGAAGTATGTGTACTTACCCAGAAGCCGAAGCTTCATGGAGATTCGTCAAACTGTTTATCTACCGGAGGAAAGAGAAAGAGATGAAGATATAATGGGTGATGATGATGATGATGAGTCTTACGATTTTTGTGGTGTGGCCTTCCCGACAAACCTTAGTGGGTCCACCTAACCAACCCAAATAGAATACAAGCCTAAAATCCAACCCTTATTCAAACTTGATTTTGGGTTAACTCGGCTGGGAAGAATTTAAAAAAATTCAGAATGTTAAAATGTGAATATTTTGGCTAAATCATTTCATTTTCTTATTCAAAATAATTACAAATTTTAGTTTACATTCATTTTTATAAATTCACACATATATTACAAGAATAAATCTTTTTTGTCTTTTATTTTATTTTTAATTGTTTATATTATAATATATATATATATCATGTACATAACGATAATGATATATATTATATTATATCATATATACTTAATAATAATAACTATATAATAATTATATTATATTCATATAATATATATTTTATATTTTAAAATATATATACATATATATAACATTATTTTTTATATTTTACTTATTTTATTTATTTTATTTATGTGGAAGATAAAAAATTCATCTTATTATTTATTTAATTTATATTTTTTAATTATTTTATTATTATTATTATAAAGATGATTATGACATCATTTTTTACTATAGAAAAATAAATTTATTATTTATATTTTAAATTATTTTATTTATTGTTGTAAAGATGATTGTGTCATATTTTTTTTTAATATAGTGTTTATCTTGAAAAGAATATTAAAAATTAACATTTTGCTAAAATTTTATTCATTCGACTATATGTACTAGTTAGGTATTTATTCTTTTCTATGAGTTTTATTTTTTACTTTTTTTAGTTTATTTTCTTTAGTTTTTATTATTTTCTTTTTATTCCTTTTTAATTCTTTATTTTCGTTTATTTATTTTTATTACATATATATATAGCTGAAAATCTTTTATTAACTAAGATCAATAATAAGAAACCTTCTTCTTCATTGTGATACCCTCTTATAAAATTCAAAACTCTTAATACCAAAATTATATAAAAACATTATTATTTAAAAAAGAGTCCAGTTTTGTACGATATAAACTATAGTTATTTCTTTTTGTTATTTTTTACTCTCTTATTATGGAAAAAAACATTTATATTTGCTGGTGAAAGTATACTACAAAAATACTAATAGATTCTCGCATATTTCTCTCGCTTTTTAAACTCTACTGACCAAAATACTATGGGTGCAAAGGGCCGGGCGGAGCTCGGCCCGAGTCCGAAAAAAAATTCGAATTTTTGTGGGTCGGTCAGCCCGGCTCGGCTCGAATGCGATTGGATGTAGAATATACAGCCAGAATTTGCTCCAACGGATTTTGGAACGATTCGGGCCGGGATTCGGACTTAAAGAGATAAAAAAAGTAGAAAATGTAAACAAATCTAAAACGCTAAATTAATCCGTACGAATCCAAAATTCACGTCAACAAAGTTCAAAACGCTAAATAAATCAGTAGAAGTTTAATAGTCTAAAACACACATCAACAAATATTAAAAACTATTTCATACAAGTCCATAAATGAAGAAACAAAATACAAACAAATTTTACTTGAATCTTTTGCTTTACCGGTTCCACCATTTAAACTTCTCTCGAAGATTACTACAAAACAAGAAAACATGATCAATACCCTTAGCATTAAACTACAATTTTATTCTTCATTGTTATATACATTTCGATCTAAATGAGTAAATAATACACATGAGTTTTGACTTTTGAGATTATCTTGTTCATGGGAGAGAGATAATAAGGCATTAAGTCCAAACTTTTAGATGTAACCATGTCTCAAGATTATGGGGTCGCGGCGAGAAATCCATCGGGGCCGCTAAATATAGAATCTACACATTAGTCAATCAAAGAAACCAAATCAACAACATAAGAATCGTATAATCTCAATAATTTGAATTGAAATGTATAAACTTAACCTTCTTCATCGTAATTAAGTAACAAAAAACGAGCACAAATTAAAGCTTGAACATTTGAGGGTAAGAGACAGCTTCTGTATTTGTTGAGCACATGCGAGTCGGTGATGAAAGAAGACTCTGAAGCAACTGCGGTGATCAGAATAATTAGGATATCAAAAGTCATAAGCGCTAACTCAATACCATATGTCTTAGTGTTAGACTTCCAGAACTACAACACATCCATATCGGTGTGATCTTGCATGCGTATCTTAGGATCACATAAGTATCTCTCAAAACCCGATGTCAATCTATCATCCAAAGACTCATCACCATCACAAGTGTATGCATCCTAAAGAAGTCAATAATTAAAAGGAATCAATCGAGATAGTCATATAAAATAAGATACAACTTAGTAAGTTATAAACTTACTTCAAAGAAAGATGAACTTTGTCTGAACTTTGTCCATTATCTTGGACTCCGCTCTTTTCCCAATGGCATTGACTTTTAGAAGTCTTTTCCCCAAATTTTCTCTTGTATTCTTCCAAGAGCGCTAACATCGCCTTTTCACATCATCGACTTTTTTTTGTTTGTCGTCTCATCAAGAATGTTATAACAATGCTTCAACACCTTGAGTTTCATTCTTACATCAAGCACAACTCCAATGGAAAGAATGCAACTATGTATCCCAATACTTATCAAACTTCTCTTGCATGCTCTCTGCCATACTTCTTAGTAGTTCATCATTGCTCTCCCAATACTCTCTTAAAAGGACTTCGATCTTCCAAATTTTCATAAAGTACAAGTTGAAAATCGGATACTTTGAGCCCGAAATCAAGTTGGTGATTTCAGCAAATGACTGCAAAAAGTCCCGAATATTTTCCCCCTAGCCCATTCTTCTTTTGTAGGACAATGCTTATAGCTCCCATCAACCATCGCAAGACTTTTAAAAGCATATTGATACTTAAGGGTATTTACGAGCATGGTGTGAGACGAATTCCACTGAGTGCTTACATCCATAGACAAAAAAGCTCCACTTGTAATACCAACTTGTTTTGCATATTCCCGAAACAATTTTATCCTCGCCTCGGATCCTCTGACATATTTCACACTCTCTCTTATCTTCATCAAAGCATCATCTATGACTTTTAGTCCCTTTTGCACAATAAGATTAAGAATATGTGCACTACATCTTATGTGGAAATGATCTCCATCTGCAAGCAACAACCCTTAATGCTTAAATTGATGCCTCACAAATTCCACCATGACATCATTAGATGAAGCATTTTCAACGGTGATGGAAAAAATCTTCTTATCAATGTTTCATTCCTTCAAGCAACTAATTATCTTCTTCGCAATTTCCATTCCCGAATGTGGAGGGGCAATGTAGTAAACGATGAAATCTTACTATTCAATTTCTGTTCCTCATTAACATAATGCTCCATCACACACATATACCCTTCGTGACTAATATCGGTTCAAAGATCAGTAGTGATGCATATTCTACTATGAACTTTGCTCAAAGCAACCTTCAGCTTATCTTTCTCATTTTCATACAACTTTAAAACATCTGTTGTCGTCGTATTTCTACATATCATTTTCGCATCAGGGCATAGAGCAAGAAGTATATGTCTAGAAAACCTATACTCAACAATTGCAAAAGGCAACTCATGTGCAATTATTATCATAGCAACATTTTCCCTCCAAACTGCATGATCAACCTTCCTTGTCCTCAATTTCATCTTATGATCAATAATCATATCTCGCACATTACTAGACTTTGACTACAACATAGTTGCAATCTCTAACATGACGATTTCAAATGTGATGTTCCACGAGTACTACCAGTAGTTAACACTTTCCCACAATAGTTGCAAGTTGCTGAAAATTTATTCATTCGGGTCATATGCTGCCAAACAATAGACGATTTTTGTTTTGTATCTTTCGGTTGTGACGATTTCCCTTCATCTTCAGGTACCAATAAACCACCGGCAAATTCTTCCCCTTGTATTTCATACTCAAGTTCATCAGTAGAATCCATTTCTATTTCTACAAAACAAATTTCGGGAAAAATTAACACAAAAAAATACTACACAAATGGACTGGACAAGAGAAGAGGAACTCTGTACCAGACTCAGTGGTGGAGCCCAGGCAGATCGGCGACCAGGGAGAGGAAGAGATAGCGCTGGCGAGACTGTGAACCGGCGATAGTGAGAGGAAGGTTGGAGCTCGACAAGGGAGAAAGCACACTGAAACTCAGTGAGAGAGCACACCAAGGTTAGTGAGAGGGCACACCAAAGGAGAGAGCACACTGAGCCTCAGTGAGAGAGCACATTGAGATTTGTGAATCGCATGCCCGATTCGAGTCATATAAGATTGTAAAATTGGTCCGACCCGAATTTTACAAACCAAATTTTTTCAAACCCGAACCTGACCCAATTGTAAACGGGTCTATAATTTTCGATCCAAACCCACAATTTTTCGGATCGGATTCGGATTCGGACCGGGCTTGAAATTGGCATACTACAAAATACTAATATTATTCTTAAGTTGTGAAGTCTATATGTAGTTAGGTATTTATTCATTCGACTATATGTAGTTAGGTATTTATTCTTTTTCTATGAGTTTTATTTTTTACTTTTTTAATTTATTTTCTTTAGTTTTTATTTTTATCTTTTATTCCTTTTTAATTCTTTATTTTTCGTTTATTTATTTTTATTACATATATGTAGCTGAAAATCTTTTATTAACTAAGATCAATAATAAGAAATATTCTTCTTCGTTTTGATACCATCTTAAAAAATTCAAAACTCTTAATACCAAAATTATATAAAAAACATTATTATTTAAAAAAAAATAGTCCAATTTTGTACAAATAAACTATAGTTATTTTTATTTTATTTTTTACTCTCTTATTATGGAAAAAAAACACTTATATTTGCTGGTGAAAGTATACTACCAAAATACTAATAGATTCCTCTCCTATTAAGGGAAAAACACTGCATATTTCTCTAGCTTGTAAACTGTACTGACCAAAATACTAATATTATTCTTAAGTTGTAAAGTCTAATGATATTTGTGGTAATTAAATGTATATGGAAGTTTACAGAAATTAAAATAGGTAATAAGAGCATTACTTAATTATTAATATATTTGGCTAAAATTCCCTTTTTGAGCAAAATAATTCCCATGATAGAAAACAATTAGTTAACACTAGTTCTTTGGTATTTATGCTCCCATGGGCTATAAATATAAGCCCCGATTTCCTCAAATTTATAAATCAATTACAAATCATAAGTAGTTAAATAATTAAATTATTTTATTATCTCTCAATGACTGCTTCAGCTTATGTAATCTCAACGACTCAGGGAGATAAGTACGATAACTACTTGCATCTCCCATACATATACATGTATACACACTGATACATGCATATCATGTGTGTGTGTATATATATATACACACACATGATACGTTCGTACGCTATTCGGCATATTGATGTGTATATATTCATTTATTAAAATATTAATAATCATATATGTTTTTCATTATGAATGTTTTGTATATATCAGATCCGTGAGTTGGCTGAAATGGTGGAAGATAACACATATTTTCTCTTTTATTTGGAGATTGTCTGTGGATTACACTTCCAGGTCTATACATATATACAATCCACGAGATTAATTATATATATCTTGCTTATATATATATATATAGTTTCTTGATATAATTGTTATTAATGTATGATTATAAATATAGAATATATGGAGCGAAGAGCAATGAAGACGTCCAAGACAAGATCCCAAGTGAAGTGACTGAGATTATTCTTGTTCGTCATGGAGAGACCACATGGAATGCTGCAGGACGAATCCAGGTATATATACACACACACATACATTCATATATAATAATATAATACACCCTCCTATATATATATATATATATATATATATACGTATAGCATGACGAGTTGGTGTTTGCGATGGCGATGCAGGGACAAATGGAATCAGACCTAAACGAGATTGGACAGAAGCAAGCTGTTGCAGTTAAGATCATCATGTTCATGTCTTCTTTTGTAAATTATATATATATATATATATGTCTGTGTATATGTGTGTATATATATATGTAACATTGTTGTATATTTGGAATATATATAAATCATAGATCGCAAAGAGACTCGGAAAGGAACCGAGACCAACAAGTGTGTATTCATCGGATCTAAAACGAGCCAAAGATACAGCCCGTAAGATTGCTGAAAGCTGCTTTTGCCCTGAGGTTCGTATAATATATATATATATATATATATATACACTTGTATACATCATACATGATTAATCTATATGATACAAGGGCATGAATGTACATGTATATGTATAGGTGATTGAAGTGCCAGAATTGAAGGAAAGACATGTGGGAAGCTTGCAAGGACTGTACTGGAAAGATGGTGAAGAAAAAGAACCTAAAGCTTACAGGGCATTTTTTTCTACCGAAAATGACCTTGAGATTCCTGTCAGTCAGATTCTCTACTCTCTCTCTATATCTATATTTATTTATCTATTTACTATAAATTATGGGCTTATTGAAAATATATTTTATGATTTATAATGTTTTGTATTATGCATATAATAAATTAAAGGGAGGGGGAGAAAGCTTTGACCAGCTTTGTGAGAGATCCATGCATGCTCTTGAGAAGATTGCCAAGAAGCATAAAGGTATTGTTCTTATTCTAACTCTTTTATCAAATAATATATATATATATATGAATTAAATAAGCAGAGAATGAAATATATATATGTGTTTCTGTTATTTAGATTTGAATTCTCGTATTGAAAAATATATTTGCATTTTAGATCTAAATTAAAAAGATGTATAGTGAACCATAAAACCATGAATTTTATATTTAAACACAAATCATTTGTTTAGAAAGGAAAATAATTTGACGTCATATATGTTAAAAGTAAATATGTATGTATATGTGAAGGGGAGAGAGTGATAGTGGTGACTCATGGAGGAGTGATAAGAGCCGTCTACATGAGAATCACGGCGGCTCCTTCTGCCGGAAAACTTCTCAACGCTTCGGTGAACGTTCTTCACTTCGGCTCCGGCACCGGAAAATGGAGAATCAAGTCGTGGAGTGACGTGTCTCACCTCTCCTCCGTAGGTTTCCTACAACGTGGCTTCGACGGCGATGCCAGGCCTTGATCTAAACATGTTCCGGACAATATATATATATATATTATATATATGTGTGTATGTGTGTTTGTCTATCTTCTTGTTTCTGTCATATCGATAATAAGAGCTTAAAGGATTCAGATGTTACACACATTGTTTGATGAATGCTTATCTTTAGAGTAAGATTACAAAAAAACTAAATTTTAAGTTCAAATTTGCATTACAAATAAAATGTTGGATAAATTATCTAATGGCTAGATATTGATATTATTACAAAATTAAAATTTACCAATAAAAATAATTTGTCACATGTATGCTTTAAATATATTCTCTCTAAAATATTATGGTTATCAAATTTAGCCGTAATCCTATTATAATCCAAACTTTTCTAATTGTAATATATTAATAATCCACTAAGCTTATTGCAACTCCATTAAAAATTTCATAAAATAAATTCTAAATCAAATTAATCTTAAATATTTATATTTTAATCCGAATTACTTTAACATAATCTCGTTTATTTTTATTTGATTCAGTTCACTCGAGAAAATATCAAGTACATCACTCTCAAAATGCTTCAATGACAAAGTATTTCAGAACTTCACATATAATCTCGTAAATCTAATGAAAAAATGGAGAAAAGATATATATACCCTTATTTTTTGTTAGTGAAAAAATTTACAGTTTGACATTTTTGTTAGTGAAACGAAACCTATGTTATAATTGAGAGAAGAGAGCGAGAAGCGATTTCGAAGTTGAGAGCAATTTTCAGCGATTTTCGAGCGATTTCTAACCATTTTCAAGTGATTTCAATGAGCGATTTTCAAACCATTCCGAACGATTTCTAGCGATTTTCAAACCATTCCGAACGATTTCCAGCGATTTTCGAAAATTTCATGGGTCACATGGATCGCACTGGATATTTTGGATCACACGGTCGCACTGTGTTGTTTGGATCACACGGTCGCACTGAATCGTTTAGATCATATAGATCACACTGAATCGGTTGGATCGCACTGAATCATTGAGACGATTTGGAAATATCAATATTATAAAATAATATTATAAAATAAAAGATATTTTAAAAGTTTTTTTTCAAGAAAAAATAGGATTAGAATATTCTTGAAATTGGCCCAATTCAATCCCGTTACACCAAATCCGAATTTGGAGTGAAATCGTTCGCAAAAAAGACATTTTTATGATCTACTAAGATAACATTTAAAAGGGTTCCAACGACAAAACTAAAGAAATACGAAAATTTCAGACTATATATATATATATATAATTATAAGTGTAATTCTAACTATTTTTCTTTAACAACAAAAGTTGAGGCAATACCAAAAGGGAATGAACCACATTGAACCCATATCTACCCGAATTTAACACAATCTCTCACTCAATTTAACGAAACCAAAGTAGCAAGTGACACATGCGCTGCAATGTACAACAAAATAGCATCATTTTTACATTGAAACAAATGGTTCTGTTCATAAGGGCAGGAGAAGAGCAAAAGAGTTGCGATCTATGAGCATATTTCATCATCTAAGGCTTTTCAAATAGCAATATAAATGTCTCTAAGATCCCAATTTATACCTTAATGTGATCTAATCCGTACAGATGAAGAAGGGTCTGCCGGGGAATTGTTAATCATTCAAATATCAAGATGCTCTAGATTGATCCTTGTTGCGGAATTTTGGATGAGTTCCTTCCTGGCATCAACCTGAGACATAGCAGAACAACTTAAGGCTTGCTAGTTTATATAATAACCAGTTCGTTGTTCCACATCGGTTAACCGACTCATATATATAGCATTGGACAACACTATAACTCTTGAACTCATTTTTTGGGATTAGTTAGAACCAAACTCATATTTGACATGATATCAGAGATTGGTTCGTTCCGATTTGAATATACCAATGTTGGATTGGGCCCCCGATTGTGATGTCCAGGCTCCGAGACCGAGTCTAGACGTGAGAAGAGTGTTATGATAAATTGTCTCACATATATATTACTGGACAAACCTAGATTCTTGAACTAACTTGTGAGAATAATTAAACTCAATTCCATATATTCCATATTTGACAGATTTCTCGACATCTACTTTGAATAATTGAGTACTGTTTGCTTGAGAATTAGGGTCGGTCTTCCAACAACGTATTCTATTGTATCGTTGTCGATATTTGTTTATTTATATAAAGCAAAAGGATCGCTTACCCGTGAACCCATAAGAGAGGAGAAGACAACATTGGCTTCGGCTGCATCCTCGACCACGAGTTGCTTCAATAGCCTTCTTTCTGGATCCATGGTTGTCTCCCACAGCTGTTCAGGCATCATCTCTCCCAAACCTGCAAAATCATATAAGGAACCATGGGGATTCCAATACAGAGGTGGTCAAGTGAAGCTCCAACATCTTTTTCAGAAACATTCAGTAAATGCTTGTGAATTGAATCAATCACTCAGAAGAACTAACTAAAATTTGGATCACAAAATTCAAGCTTCGGATTGATACTTTACCTTTGAATCTTTGAATGTTGTATGATGCATTTCCAGGGAAGGATGCGAGCAGCTTTTTAAGATCCGATTCATCATAGCAATAATGTGCGTGTTTCCCCCTCTCAACCTGATCATTTCAAAAAAAAAAAAAAAATCCGACTAAAGGCGTCGATCTAAAGAACAAAAGTTGCCTGCTGAAGGCGACAAATGTCTCGACTTACTTTGTAAAGGGGCGGTACACCAACGTAAATGCAACCCTCATCAAACAAAGCTCTCTGTAGAGAAGAACGATCATGTCAGTTTTGTGACTATATCAACTCCATCGGATCCATTTTACTTTGTTATCTTGCTATATAATACCTGATATCTATAGAAAAACGTCAATAGAAGTGTTCTGATGTGTGCACCATCAACATCTGCATCTGTTAAGATGATAATTCGATGGTACCGTAAATTTTCCTTTTTAAAATCCTCCCCCTGAAAAAAATAATGATCAAACAGATCAAGTTAATCCCAATACTCAAAAGAAAGAAAAGAACAAGGAGGGATGGGAAAAGGGTATTACTTTCACTCCAAGACCAAGACCGAGAATAAGATTTTGAATTTCTTCGTTCTTGTACATGGCTGCTTCATCCTTTCTTTCAACGTTCAAGATTTTACCTCTTAAAGGAAGAATCGCCTAGAAATGTCCAAAATCTTGATTAAGTTATACACTCAAACATAAGATGCATCAATTCACTATTACCGCAATGTGTTTAAACTTGTCCAAAATAATCAAGAAAAGACAATATATGCGCCATTCGTTTTGCCACTGTAGAGTACAATATGATTCTATAATGTTACAAAAAAAGAGGAAAGCCCAAAAGGATTTCTACCATTGTCAGACCAATCTATACATTTACGGTTTCATCAGTACCCTTTTCTTGATCTCATTTCCCGAAGAAACCAGTCAAACAATGCCTTTTGATTGGTTAAGTATTGGTTATGTATTAGCCTTCAGCTCTGAGATGTCAGCTACTGGATCTCTCAAACAATAGATCCAAATCCCTCTATGGATATAATCAAATGCAAGTTAATAGACGTATTACCTGGAATCGCCTATCACGACCCTGTTTAGCACTACCACCAGCAGAATCTCCTTCTACTATAAAAATTTCTGGACACATTGGGCGAAAAAAATATGTTAATGCTTGACTAAACTTGACAAATGCTAACGTCTTTTGTAATCTGTAGATAACATCTATTTGTATTTCACAATACTTACCAGATTCCTCGGGATTTGTTGATGAGCAATCAGCCAGTTTTCCTGGAAGTGAAGATGATTTCAGAACGCTTTTTGATCTCACCAATTCCCTTGCCCTCTTGGCAGCCAAAGCGGCCTAAAAACGGAAATATACACATCTTAATAAGTGGAAAAGCCGAGAGTTAAACGAGAGATTAAAAAAAAAACATTTCATTCCAGTGTCCAAGTGCACGTATTACGTAGAAAAGATACAGAAGTACCAATTGGTATATCAATAGAGTACCTTGTACGCGTTCAGGGATTTGGAAATAATGCTTTCAAGTACATCAGGATGCAATTCCAAATACTCTGTCAAGTACTCCTGGACTGATTGGTCAACAATTTTTCTCACTTCTGGATTTCCTAATCTTGTCTTGAGGTTTAGGAGAAACAATATTAGCAACAAAAATGTTTAAAGTATGCCACCAAAATTAATTTACTGCCGTTGTCTGAAGATCGTTGCTAAAGAAAAGTTTTAAAAAAAAGAAAGAATTACAGCTTCAATTACCTTTGTTTGACCTTCAAACTCAGGATTAGGAACTTTGACTGAGACAATGCAGGTCAACCCCTCTCGGACATGTTCCCCACTCAGGTTAATATCTTTCTCCTGAAAACACAATCAATGACAATCAACACCACCAGTAGACAATCTTATAAAGCAATATCTGTCTGAAACTTGTAATTTCTACAATTGACATGTTTTTACCAATAACTACATCATTCACTGGCTGTAATAGCACAGAAATATAGAATGTTCTAAAGCATTAGCACATTGTGCTGCGGATGTACATTGTACTCAAATTCAGTCCCTATAAGCAAAGAGAAAGATATATTTATCATAACATATGACTCTTTAAACCCCAAGTTATAATGATAATAAACTGTCTGCAGATACCCTGTACAGACTTTTATGTGAAAGGAGAATAATACGAATAAAGCTGGTTACTGGTGTCATACCTTGACAGCCTTTGACTTTTTTGCAAGGCTGTTAAGAGTTCTTGTTAATGAAGCCTTCACACCGTCTATATGTGTCCCACCATCAATAGTGCGAATACTATTGGCATATCCCAGCATTGTGTCTGAATATGCATCTGAACACCTGATACAATAATAATCGAAGAAAATTGAGATTAAACAAAATGAAGATAGTCAATTCTTCTTTTAGAATCACTCCTGTATGCCCAAAAGAACCTTAGATATGTCCTTTTTTCTGAGTCTAGTTAAGAGATAAGATTAAATTTTGAATCGAGAAAACCTAAGTTATTATTAAGCCGTTTTATGACAACATTATCTCTTGAATTTCAATACGACTAATAGCAACGTACCATTGGAGTGCAACGTCAATAGTTGTACCGTTTGTCTCTTTTCTGAAACCTAACACATCATGAAGTGGTTTCTTAAACAAAAAAAGATTTTTGTCAGATACTCTTTTCGAGCCAACAGATAATTAGACTGATAGAATACAACAATAATAACAACAAAGACATGCACAAAAATGAGTTAGTTAATACTAATTCCATAAACACATGCTAAAATAGAGCCTTCAACAGAATTGGACAATTTGGAAAATCATGTTCCAACATTTCATGCCAACTCGAATAAATGCAGTAATTCGTGAAAACAGGATATTGAATAGTTATAACTAGCACGTTTTATTTCATCCTGTTACAAAGCTTTCCCTTTTTCGTAATTCAGCCCAATAAAAATTAGTAATAACATCTTAGCCTAATAGATATGTATAAACCTTACTGGCTTTTAATATAAATATAAGTAGTAATCCTGGGTGCAGAGCCTCACCTTGTCAGTATTTAGCCAACTAACATATTCAGTTAATCCTCCAGCATAAAAATATTCAGTATACAAACCCTTTTCAGGATCATCATCTTCCTTTTTCAGAGTGATTGTAACCTGTAAACATAAATATAGAACCCTTGATTATTAAAATAAATTATAACAACAAAATTGGTTTCTGCAAATCGACAACTCTATAAAAGTAACAAGTTGAAGAATACTAAAGGATGAAATATAACATTAAGAGGTTTAAATGAAACAAAAATTTCAAGGGTACCCTTGCTTTAAGTAATAAATTCACCTTTGGGTTCAGAAAAGCAAGCTCCCTAATTCGTCCAGCAATAGTGTTATGATCAAACTGAATTTCAGTTGTGAATACTGGAAGACAATTGGTTCCAGAAAGTAAAATTAATCATCAAATCTGATCTGCGGGAGGTCAAAAGAGTTAAAGTGATGAAAACACACAAAACCTTCTTTGTCCGGCCAAAATTGGATGCGTGTCCCTTGAGAACTTTTTGAGTCTGGGGAGAGCACATGACATGTAAGTGTTGTTACAGGCTTTCCACGAGAATATTTCTGATTAAACTCCATCCCATCCCTCCAAACAGTAACCTCTAATGCCTGCAACCATTCGATTATGTCATTTCTAGAGCCAAACTTGAAGTCTTTCCCAATACAACTCTTGCTTTATGTTAGAAAAATAATGATCAAAGACTATTTTTGGTTTTTTGTTCTCGAAAACAGATCCACAATCAATGTTACAGTTCTTGGCGCATGAAAATTTGTTACCCAATTAGATTTGCTCTCATGCAAAAACAAATGATATGCACAAAAAAAGACGAAAAAACATTAATTAACAATCTTAAAGGAGCAAAAAAGAGGATTATAGAAAGAATCCCAATTACCAAAGGGGAGAAAGAAACAATGTGACCAGAGATTTAAACACACCTCGGACAAAGCATTCACAACCGATAAACCCACACCATGCAATCCACCAGAGACACTATAACCGCTACTAGAACCACCAAACTTCCCACCTGCATGTAGGACCTGCACAATATCCAGAAACATTGATCAAATGCATTATTAAAAATAATAATAAAAAAAGGACTAGTGAAAACAAACAAAACTTTCAGCAATGCTACAAAAGCCTACTGTACAAATGGAAGTGTTTAAAATCAACTTAATTAGGATTGTAATGTCTGAAAATTCTATTACCTAAATAGTCGGTGGAAGTACCAAATAATACACAAACAAGGATAAACTTAAGAATTACAAGACACTCATGATGTATTTTATACCCCCAAAATGCAACAAAATAAACATAAGAGCACTAAAATCTTAAACAAAGTTTAGAATGCATGATAAATGAATAAGAGTTTCCAATCTTTTCCGTAATGATTTCATTGCGTAATAGATTTAAAAACCATAAAACCATTAACAATTATAAGAAAACAATAGCAGTTTATCTTTCAAGTAGCAATACCGTGAGGACAGTCTCCAATGCAGATTTCCTCGTCACAGGATGCAAATCTGTAGGAATCTGCAAGAAAGGTGTATATCAACAAAAAAAAAGTCATAGAGCTCTTGCATTTTTTTACTTAATATATCCATAAAGATGCACATAAAAGCATTTATCCCGGTCCTCTATCACTATAAGAAAGCAAAACCAAAATTATCAGAACAAGCAGTTTCAGAGCACGATTAGGGAATGCACCACGTGGCATGTTAACCCTTTTATTGTAATATCAAAATCACCAACTCAAATCCATATGTTTAACAGTAATTTATAAAACTGATAAGCGGTCAAACCACATACCCCACGCCCATTGTCAGTAATGCTCACGGAATTATCTGAATGTAAGACGACATCGATCTTTGAAGCATAACCAGCTTGTGCCTCATCGACAGCATTGTCAAGAATCTCATAAACCTACAAGAAGAAGAACGTATATCTGAAAATCAAAATCTTACCTTTCCAGGAGCTATTAGAACAACGATGTCCAAAAGAAAAAGGGATTTACCAAATGGTGTAAACCACGAGGTCCAGTACTCCCAATGTACATTCCAGGTCTTTTCCTAACAGGGTCTAAGCCTTCCAGCACCTAACATATTTTAAAGAGCATTTGAAGATGCAAACATCAAAATTCACAGCAAGAACTCGTAAAAAAATTAAGGTAGAAAAGAGTTTACTCAGTGTATACAAGAAAAAAAAGTAGTGTTATTTGAACACCCAAAACTAAATAAACAAAAAAGAATCAGGATACTTGTAAGAATTACTTGAATTTGCTCGGAGCTGTAACCCTTAGAGGTGGTGCTTTCTTGGAAAGCCTCGGCTGTGGTGGTTGATGACATGAAGGACCTTGGTGAGACCGCATTTCTTTGTATCAATCTTTCACTCAAAACCTTGGTTAATGGAAAAAATGTCCTAAAATCCAAGGAAAAGGGGAAATCGAACTTAGAACAGCTAAAGCAGTAGAATTTCTGCTCAAGTAGGAATTTTAACTACGCCATGAAAACCCAGAACGCAAGCACTACGGGCAGCCAAAGCTAAACATAGGACTAAGAATTCAAATTTCAAACTAATAAGTAAATGGTATTCATGTCGAAGCACAGAAGAAGTCAAACGTAAACGGATTCTCTCAGTAGCATAAAGCGACTAACATCACTTAGATTGCCAAGTTTCCACCATATTATCGGAAACCAAACGCAACAATTTCCACAGATGAACTCGCAAAAATCGATAAACCAAGCCAAACCCAAGAATTTCTCGGAAAATAGAAGCAAAATGGAACTAAGAATGCAAATATCCTCGATTACTACTCCACCAGTTATCACCAGAAGCAACAAGAGGAAAAAAGTGAAAAGAGGAGAGAGCAGGAACCTGGGTCTTGCGCAGAGAAGTGCAGGGGAAGAGAGAGAGGAGCAGTGACGGTGAAGAGAAGAAGGAAGATAGCGAGGGAAGATAACATGGCGAGAAGCCATGAGACGAAGATACAGATGAAGATAAGGAGGTTTCTGAAGAAGCGCCATGGACGCTAATCAAAATGAGAGGTTTTTTCAGCTTCAAATCTTTTTCTCCTTTTCGCGATTATACCCTCCCCTGACACACGGAGAGAAACCCTAAATAATGCCCTTTTCTTTGAACTTCTTAAAACATAATTAAAATTAAAGGGGAAATGAATTTATAAAAGTTAAACAGGTTATAACTTTGTAACTTTGTGATTTTTTAAGTTACAAAAAATAATTTTACGGATTTAAAGCAGCTAAGGAAGTTAGATTTTATATTTTGTAAAAATTTGTATATGATTATTGGTAATAAATCATACCAAAAAATTATAATGAATAATACCAAAAACTACATAATTTAACATTTTAGAAATTGTTACAATTTTTTATGATTTATCCTAAAAACTATTTTCTTCAAAACATCTTATCTTTTTTCGATTTAAAAGAGTGTGAATGTAATGAAACAAAATTGATATTTAGTTTGTTTAATAATTAAAATAACATTTTTATTGTAAATTGAATTAGTAATTCAGCCGATAAACAAATGTATGATAATACATTTTTATATAGAGTCGAATCATCACGAATAAAAATGAGAGCTTTTATATAATTTTTTTTCTCAAATTGATAGAGATATATGGTAACCAATAATAATAAAAAAATTCTAACATTATAAAAATACTATTTTTATGACATCTAAACTTTCTGCCTTTCATAATGATACGTAATATACCAATTTTGTAGAACCAATATATATATATATATTTGTTTTTATAATAAATTGAAACCTATGGAAAAGAATAAGTACTAACTTAACTTGGAGTCAAGCAGAGTCAAACCGGAGAAACATAGTTTTTTGGAGAAAAAAATTAATGAAGAATTTGGAATTCAAGAGGATTTGTTCTATAAATGAGTGAAAAGAAAAAGAAAAAAAAAAAGAAAGTAACGGGGAGGAGAAGAACACATATATATAGTCAACATCGTATCTTCGTCACTAATCTGCAATGTGATATGGCCGCTAGTTTTAGTTTTCTAAAAGTCGTTCTAGACGTCCGTTTAGACGCCGTCTAGGCGCTGAGCGTTTTCTGGTCATCCGATTAGTCTCTAAACGGTCTTTTTATAAAAAAATTATCGTCAAAACGACGTAGTTTTGGTACTTGAAGAAAAAAATAACAATGACATCTATCCATACGTTTATCTTTTATCGACTTTTCCATCATCATTTCATTTGTCTTATTCTATCTATTGCATCGTTTATTATCTTCATTTGAGTATCTTGTCCTTACATTCGTATCTCATCCTCATCTTTGCATTTATTCTTGTTTTGTTATATTATATTGTCTCTCGTATGTTGTCATCGTCTTCATCTTTTGTCTCGCCTTCATTTCTCATCTTCATCTTTGTTTCATCTCCATCCTTGGCTTCGTCTCTAGCATTTGCCCTCACCTTTGTCATTGTCTTGGTCTAATACCATCCTCACTCGACGCCCATTTTTTATATTTTGTTTGTTTTATATTGTTTGTCGTCGTAAGTTTGATATTGTGAATTTAATACTTATAATATCTCTTTACAAATACTAAACTTTATTTATTTATATGTGTTTTTTTTTATAAAATTAAGTACTTACAAATATTTGAAATTAAATATTTATGTTATAACTATATTAAATAAAAATAAAATATATATCCGCCTTGTCCGCCCAGACACCGCCTAGGCGCTCTAGACGCTAGGGTTGGGTGTCCGCCCGCCTAACGCCTAGCAGTTTCTTGAACCTTGTTGTCGAAGCACCAAAAAACAAACCAAATGTGAGAGTATTCGGCGGAAATTATTTAGTACGAATTTATTGTTTTGTTTGTGTTGTGTTTATTAATTACATATAAAAATTATATATGTGAATAGCAAGAATTTTGTTATTGACACTTCGAATAATTAGGAACAAACCAAATGTGAAAATCTTCGTCGAAAAATTATTCAATACGGTTTTGTTGTTTTGTTTGTATTTCGTTTAGTCATTACATACTTTAAAAAATGATATATGTGAATCACAAACCTTTGGTATTGACACTATGCAAGCCAGGCATCGACATCGTCGAATCACCAAGAACAAACCAAATGTGACAATCTTCGTCGGAAAATTATTTAGTACAATTTTATTATTTTGTTTGTGTTGTGTTTATTCATTACATACTTTAAAAAATGATATATGTGAACCACAAAAACTTTGTTATTGACACTATACATGGCATGTTGTCGACATTTTCATCAGGAACAAACCAAATGTGAAAATATTCGTCGCAAAATTATTTAGTACGTTTTGTTGTTTTGTTTGTGTTTCGTTTAGTCATTACATACATTAAAAAATTATATATGTGAACAAGAAAACCTTTGATATTGACACTATGCAGGGCTTGTCGTCGACATTGTCGAATCACCAAGAACAAACCAAATGTGACAATCTTCGTCGGAAAATTATTCAGCACGAGTTTGTTGTTTTGTTTGGGTTTCATCTAGTCATTAAATATTTTAAAAAAATGATATATGTGAACCAAAAAACCTTTGTTATTGACACTATGCAGGGCCTGTTGTTGACATTTTCGAATCACCAAGAACAAACCAAATGTGATAATCTTCGTCGGAAAATTATTCAGCGTGATTTTTTTGTTTTGTTTGGATTTTGTTTAGTTATTACATACTTTAAAAAATGATATATGTGAACCAAAAAACCTTTGTTATTGACACTATGCATGGCCTCTTGTCGATTTTCGAATCACTGGAAACAAACAAAATGTGAGAATCTTCGTCGAAAAAAATACTTAATACGATTTTATTGTTTTGTTTGTGTTATGTTTATTCATTAAAAACTTTAAAAAATGATATATGTGAACCACGAGAGCTTTGTTATTGACACTATGAAAGGCCTGTTGTCGACAGTTTCGAATCATTAGGAACAAACCAAGTGTGAAAATCTTCGTTGGAAAATTATTCAGTATGGTTTTGTTGTTTTTTTTTTGTGTTTCGTTTAGTCATTACATACTTTAAAAAATGATATATGTCAACCACAAAACGTTTTAAAACTAATAAATGACGACTTGGAATGATTGAACATAAGAGTTTATTAAAGGCAACTACTTTATGAAATGAATGTTTGTGTTCATATGGTAGTTGTCGATGTGATTTGTGAGTAAATTTAGATTCTGTTAGTTGAAAAAAAAAGATAATCCCTGAAATTTGGGGTCAAATCTCATTGGAAAACAAAGATTTTCGACGATTTAGCAGATACTGGTTGTAGTGTTCGTCCTGACGTTTTAACGAGGAAGACGATTAAAAGATGTTGGGATTTTAGGTGAACGAAGAGCATTTTGGACAATATTCAGTCAAACATTTGTTGGCTCAATCTGAGTATTTTCTTGACTTAAAATAGGTTTGTTGGTGAAATGACTGGCCGAGCAGAGATTGCTCTAGTCGAGCGTTTTCACGACATGAGAGATTTCTAGCCATCGATTGAGTGTCTTTGGATCACCTAAAAAATAGATGATAGTGGTTGTACATCTTATGTGTTTCGAGGGATTCCAATACATCAACAAACATGATGAGAGTCGAGTATGTTTCGAGATTGAAGTGGATCGTGAGAGTCGAGTTGTGAGGTCGTGATGCTCATGTATGATGAAAACTTGGTGAGAGATATAAAAGATTATGAGGTGAGTACATCGCGTAAGGAATCCACATCATATACAATAGTATTGCGACACCTTAAGGATTGTGATAAGCTCTGTTGGGATCTAATGGAATCTTGTGAGCGATTGAGTCGAAAAATTAGGATCAGGTGGATCTTGTGAGCGTTACGATTGTGATGGTTTTCCAATGGATTTTACAAGCACTTTCTTATGTTGGTTGGGGTCTTGTGAGACCTTTCAAGTAGGGACGGAAACGGATCGGGCACCCAAAAATTTTACGGTATACGAACAAGTAGTGTTTTTCTTAACCGACTCAAATATGTGACACGCGAGCCCCAAAAAATTGGTCAGGTACTCGCGAATACCCGAACACAAAACTTTTTTTTAATATTAGAGCATATATTGGTTCAGTTTTGGACCGATCAAGTTCAAGTACCCAACCATATTAAGCATAACAATAATGATATTTTCGAAATTATTATAAAAATAAAGGATATTTTTATAAATTAATATATATATATATATATATACGAGTACCCACGGATATCTATTTGTAAAATTGAAAAATCGAACCGCGAGTTTAATAATTTTATTACCCGAATCCATAAATTCAAGTATTTTTCGAGTTTGGAATGAGTTTTAGGTGGGGATGGGGTTTTCGGGTATTTTGACCACCCTTGCTTTCAAGATTTTTTTGTTTAAATAATAGGGTCAGATGGACCTTGCGAGGGCTACAATACTTAGGATTCAGTGTGACCTTGCAAGCAATAATTTCTATGGGATACTAGTCGATGACCACAAATATTCATTCATGACATATTATGTGTTCAAAGTTCGTGTTTATATTTGTGTATAATGAATCAACAATTGGATGTATGGAGATTATACATGCTTCGACTTCATTTGATGTGATTAATAGTATTCACCCCTTTATGGGTTGTTGTAGATCATTAAAAAAATAAAGACATGCAAAAGTTAAAAAACGAGTGTCAAATATTACTTCGATTTTTTCATAATTAGTACTTATTTATCTTATATTTTATTGTATTTATTTTTCTGACAATGTTCTAAAAATCAGCCTAGGCGGCCGTCTAAGCGCTAGACGGTGGTCGGCGTCCCGATTAATTTATAATCGGAGGTTCTAGGTGAAAAATTCGATTGTGCGGTCTAGGCGGACGCTTAATCGCTAGGCGGCCATCTAGGCGGTATTCTATTTTTAAAGGTAGAAAAATTTAAGACAAAAACATTTTAACAACTAATTTATAAAGATGATAACGAAATTAGAGTATTTCTGAATGAGCAAGTGATTAACAAAATTGATTTATCTATTTTTTTATTGTAGTTATATAAATAATCATTTGTGTTCTAGTGTAAGTAGGTATACACAAAAAATGAAACCACTTTATAGTAAAAGGTTTAATAATTTTGTTTATTTTCATTTAATGAGAGGTTGATGTTTTTAAATAAAAATAAATGAACAAGGTTTTTAATGTGTTTTTATCTAATGATCCGTATCATTTTCAAGATTGGATTGTTGATAATGGAAAAACGTGCGATGAATCAATAGAAGAATATAAAGGATCAAACCAAAATGTGTTGACATGTGAATGTTCAATCGAGCAAGTGGATGATTTGCTTATGGATAGAGAGTTTGATGATTCATATTTTGATTTCGAATAAGAAGAAATTAACATACAATTTGAATCCAATGAACAATATTTCAATAAAGAATATAAAGAAGTTGAATTAGATAATTAAAAAATTCTTATTTATTTTTGTCATTTCTTTCAATTTTATTTATTTATATGCATTTTTAAATAATTATAAATATTTTAAATAAAAAAATTTAAATTTAAATTACGTTATATATATAAATCCACATAATCCATCTAGATGTCGTCTAGACTCTGCCTAGGCGCTAAACGCTGGATATCTACCCGCCTAACGCTTTCTTGAACCTTGTTTTCTATTAAACGTCGAGACTTTGTTTTAGGAACTTGTATTTGAACTTTAGATGTGATGACTTATATTAATGAATAATATTTTTATAATTATGATATAAGTAGACACGTGATCGTTTTTTCGAAGATGATGACAAATATTTCGATCCCGATAACGAAAAGTTATAATATTTACCAGCCATATAATTTATAAGTTTATTAATGGTCTTTTAAATGAATCAAATTATTGATAAAAGACAAAATTTTTTATTGGGAATCTTAGAAATATCTCATGTCATTTGTTCATATACCACAAAAGGAAAATTAAATTCTAAAAAAAACATCACATATAAATTGACATTTATTTTATGCGTAGGCTATATTCTTTGGAATACATATCTTATCTTTTATAAACACTTGGAAAGCAATAAATTCATATTTGGTAGTTAAAAGTTTCCACGCCTATAGGTTAATATATTATTCTCTAGTCTAATATGATAACAAATTGTTTTCATGGATATATAGATTAATTAATTTAAACTGCAAAAATAATTTATTTTTTTACCATGTGAAAATCTCGTTAAAATCGCTTGAAATATTACATTATATATTAATTGTTTTTAGTAAATAGGTTGTTTCCATACTTTTAACTTATGATCCAATATTTTTTTCAACGATACGATATTAATTTTTTTTAAGCCAACCGATTTATCAAAATGTGTAAAATAAATGAAAGGAAAAAGATCACAAAACTAAACCGTTTAGGAAATATTCTCCAATAAATTTGGACACAAATAATGGGATTCGAGCATTTTGCTAGAGACTTCTATTGCATTAATATATTCGCATTTTGACTAATTTCAAATATCACAATGTTATTGTTATTTTCTCCTCATTTATCTCTATTATTTTTTCTTCCTTTATTTGGATCTAAAAAAAAGGTAAAGCATCCACAACAGCCAATTTGATCAACATTTTCAAATCCGAATAATAAATTAAACAATAATAACATATAAATTTTCACATAAAAGAAAAAAAAAGATTTGATCAAAGAATGCGGTGTATATCGTTGGTTAACTTGACGTCGTGTTCATCATGATAAGGGAGTGGAGAGATACGTGCCATCACTTATCACCAAACAACCCTAAGCATTTTAAAAAATAAAAGAATAAAAAAATGCGTGGGGCCCACAGTTGTCAAAAGTGACTTAAGCTCCAACAAATATTAAAAAGCAAACGGTGGCTTTTCAGGCAATTTTAGGGACAATTCATATATCTCTTACACTACCAAAGTCCATTTTCAGCCACACATACATGTCTTTTATTGGGTCTTCTTTCCATCACATCTAACTTCATTTAACATTATCCAATTATTTCTAATTTCTACTAATCATTTTTCTTAATTTAAACACATTCTATATTCTTAATTTGGTAGGACCAAAATTGCTATAAATTGATAAGTTTATAAAATCACCAACATAATTGTTTATTAATATTTGGTTGGACACATATCCGGTTCACTAACCAAACCGTCAAATCATATACTCGAACCGGTTTTCAGACCTTTTAGCATTGATAATAAATAATACCGAAAATGCCCCTGGGGTCAGAGAATCTCGGAAACAGACAGACGCTATGTATATTTTTTTTTGTATGATCAGAAAAAGCGACTTGTTGTGTGAAGGCATAAATAAGAAAGCAGAGAGAGAAGAGGCGGGTGTGGCTCTCGTACATTCTCTCTCATCTGTTATCTTCCTCACTTCCACACACACAATACAACTCTCTCTCTCTCTCTCTCTCTCTCTCTCTCTCTGTTGTATCTTCTTCAATGGCGATGAAATCTGTCTCCTCCGTTCCCAAGCTTCTCTCGACTACTCCGAGCTCTGTTTTGTCCTCCAACAAGAACTTCTTCTTCGTTGATTTTGTCGGATTATACTGTAAGTCCAAGAGAACTCGTCGCCGACTCGGTGGCGTTTCCACTTCACGCGCTCGTTTTTCTTCCTCTGTTAGAGCCGTGATCGACCTTGAACACGTTAATGGCATCGCAGCCGCCGAAGATTCCGTTTCTTCCTCCGGTTTGAAACCCCAGGTTGATCCAAGTTTTTTTCTTTTTTCCTTTTTTCTTGGAACATCACATTCGAACACCCACGTGTTGTACTGTCTACAAGTTAAATTAAAAATCAAAACTTTCTGTTTCTTTTCATATGAATTGATAGAAATTAGATAGAACCCATGAAACATGTCTTCAGAGCTTGTAATATTAAGAGGGCAATCATTGATTTTGCCCCTTTTCCTAAAGAAAACAAAAGACATGATTATTGATTTGTTTCAATTGTAATTCAAACAGGTTGCTCATCTAGAAGATATATTGTCGGAGAGAGGAGCATGTGGAGTTGGATTTATTGCCAATTTAGACAACATAGCCTCACATGGCGTCGTTAAGGATGCTCTTATTGCCCTTGGTTGTATGGAACACCGTGGCGGTTGTGGAGCAGACAATGATTCTGGTGATGGGTCAGGGCTCATGTCTTCCATTCCATGGGAAATGTTTGACGTTTGGGCTAAGGAACAAGGGCTTGCTCCATTTGATAAGTTACACACTGGTGTTGGAATGGTTTTCCTTCCACAAGATGAAACCTTCATGCAAGAAGCCAAACAAGGTCACTTCTTTGCCCTAATGCATCTGCACTTGTGCTTTTGTTACTCCCCTAAGCAAAATACCTTGAATTCTGCAGCTAACAGAAGTAATATTAAGTATGGTTCAGGCCTAATTATCTTTCTCTGTTCAATGCTTTTTGTAGTTATTGCAAATACATTTGAGAAAGAGGGTCTAGAGGTGATTGGATGGAGGACAGTTCCTACAAATATCTCCATAGTTGGTAAAAATGCTAAAGAAACAATGCCCAATATGCAGCAAGTTTTCGTAAGAATAGTGAAGGAAGATAGTACAGATGACATTGAACGGGAACTTTACATTTGTCGTAAGTTAATTGAACGAGCGGTGGCCTCAGAGAGTTGGGGAAGTGAGCTATACTTTTGTTCCTTATCCAATCAAACCATAGTCTACAAGGGCATGCTTCGTTCAGAAGTACTTGGATTGTTTTATCTTGATCTCCAGAACGAGCTTTATAAATCTCCCTTTGCTATTTATCATCGAAGGTACAGCACAAACACTAGTCCCAGGTGGCCTCTTGCTCAACCAATGAGGTTTCTTGGACATAACGGAGAGATCAATACCGTACAAGTAATATCTTTTTCTTTTTTTCAATTTGGTTTTTGTCGATTGTTATACTTAAATCACAAGTACCAAAGCTGATGAAGAATTTTTATGTCTTCTAGGGAAATTTGAACTGGATGCAGTCTCGAGAAGCTTCTTTGAAGTCTCCAGTTTGGCGTGGTCGTGAAAATGAAATTCGTCCATTTGGTAACCCCAAGGCATCGGATTCTGCTAACCTGGATAGTGCTGCAGAAGTAAGTGATATTAGAAGAATATTTAGAATCAATGTTAGCATTTGTGGTGACTTTTTGTATTCTATCTTAGCCCTTCAATAATTTGGATATCTTGTAGATTTTTATAAGAAGTGGCAGGACACCAGAGGAAGCTCTGATGATTCTTGTTCCTGAGGCATACAAAAATCATCCAACGCTATCGATCAAATATCCGGAGGTATTTATCTGGAAATTATGCATCTATTTCTTCTTCCAAAAGCTATCTGATTTTCACTTCTTTGGTTTATTTTATTTACTTAAACTTCTTGTCAGTTCAGTCTACTTGTTGGGTCAACAAATGGATCATAGTTGTAATTTCCGATGCTAGAATTTTGATCATATCTGCGTTATCTTCCATATGGCCCGTCATACATTCTTGGAGATGATTGCGTCTTCTTTTGCGCATTTGCGTATTCAGAATTTCATCTTTTCATGGGTTGTAATCTCGCGTTTCTTTGAGACTGACTGCCCTTTTCACTGTAGGTTGTAGATTTCTATGACTATTACAAAGGACAAATGGAAGCTTGGGATGGACCAGCTTTACTTTTGTTCAGGTAAATCTTATGAGAGATGGGCTTTGTTTTGTTTATGAGATTATGCCTTGCTAATCAATTATCTTGTTGTTAGGATTTTCTTTTGAGGAATTTTCTTATCATCTTAGGGTCAAATTACCGCCATGTCTGTACTATTTTGTCGCTTCTTCCTCAGGTTTATCTGATTCTTGCTACTTGAATGAAATCACTTAGTGATGGAAAAACAGTCGGGGCTTGTCTTGATCGAAATGGGCTTCGCCCTGCGAGATATTGGCGAACAAGTGACAATGTTGTCTATGTTGCATCTGAGGTATGACATGACAATCTTTACATTAACAAACGCCTGTCCATAGTCAACAGAGCTATTAGCAATTACAATCAGATTACAAGACACTATTTGGATGTACACTAGGTATCTTTTTTGTAAATCTGTTGTACCATTCTCAAGATTTAGTGCATCTCTAATGGATATTCTTAAAACCGAGGAGATAATAGAGAGTATTTGTCCGTTGGTGGTTTGTTTCTTGAATGTTCTTGTGCTTGAAATACTTAATCGAATGCTTTTATCTTGTTTAGGTTGGCGTTGTACCAGTGGACGAGTCAAAAGTCACCATGAAAGGCCGTCTAGGACCTGGGATGATGATTGCTGTTGATCTAGTGAATGGTCAGGTCTGTAGAGTGGAAGTCAAATCATGGCTACTTGGTCTGATCAGTCCATTACTACATTATGCCCCAAATTGATTCATAAATCCTCCAATTGCAGGTATTTGAGAATACAGAGGTAAAAAAGCGAGTCTCTTCATTGCATCCATATGGAAAGTGGATTAAAGAAAACCTCCGATCCATAAAGTCTGCGAAATTCAATTCCTCGACAGTCATGGAAACTGAAGAAATCCTAAGACACCAACAGTAAATCTTCCTGAATTCTGTATCTTAATCATCATAAGAGTAAAGCTCTAACTAATAACAAAAATTTCAGATTCATAAACTGACAAGTTAAGCCTATCAGGGCATTCGGTTATTCGAGTGAGGATGTACAAATGGTTATTGAGTCTATGGCTGCACAAGGAAAGGAACCAACATTTTGTATGGGCGACGATATTCCATTGGCAGCATTATCACAGAAGGCTCATATGCTTTATGACTATTTCAAGCAAAGATTTGCTCAGGTATAAGCAATGTCTAAAGATGCTATATTTTGGGTAATCCATAATGTGTATTGGTAATACATTTGCACTGGATGACTTCTTCTAATAGTTGACCGTATATTGGAATGTGTTTTTGTGGTATCAGGTTACAAATCCAGCTATTGATCCCCTTAGGGAAGGTTTAGTTATGTCTCTTGAAGTTAATATCGGTAAACGTGGAAATATATTGGAGCTTGGGCCGGAGAATGCTTCACAGGTTTTGATTCTTAATCTTTGCCCTTCAGCTGTACTTAACATCCCTTTCGCCTCTCCCGTTTAGCGTACGATATTTGTTATGATTTAGGTTATTCTGTCTAGCCCTGTGCTAAACGAAGAAGCGCTTGAGGAGTTACTGAAGGATTCACACTTGAAGCCTAAAACTCTATCGACATTTTTTGATATAAGAAAAGGAATTGAAGGGTCCTTGGAAAAGTCACTTTATTATCTCTGTGAAGCAGCGGATGAAGCTGTTCGAAGTGGCTCTCAGCTGCTTATTCTTTCAGACCGTTCTGATCGATTGGTAACAGATTATGCTTTTCAATCTCTATTATATGTTGATTTTGGCTTTCTGTGAACTGTTTGATGTAATCTGGAATTTGATTGGTTTCAGGAACCAACTCGACCTGCTATTCCAATACTGTTAGCTGTTGGTGCTGTCCATCAACATCTTATTCAGAATGGCTTACGAATGTCAGCTTCCATTGTTGCTGATACTGCTCAGTGCTTCAGTACACATCAGTTTGCTTGTTTGATTGGATATGGTGCAAGGTTTCTCTCTCTCTCTTTCTCTCTCTCGGTAGTTGATCGAATCTGGTCATTAACATCATTAAATATATACCCCTTATCGACTTTCTTGCAATAACTTCCGCCTTTCACAGTGCTGTATGTCCATATTTGGCCCTGGAGACATGTAGACAATGGCGATTAAGTAACAAGACTGTGAATATGATGCGGAATGGGAAAATGCCGTCTGTTACCATTGAGCAAGCTCAGAAGAATTATTGCAAGGTCAGTTCGTTCTTCTTTGAATACAATTAATGTTCTAAAAATGTTGTGAAATAATCTTATTGTATTATGAAAGATTTCTGAATTCCACATCATTTACTTATATTTCAGGCAGTTAATGCGGGTCTTCTCAAAATCTTGTCTAAGATGGGCATTTCATTGCTTTCAAGGTTCCATTTTCTCGTACGGATTGAATCAAAGACAATTATTGAAGGAGTTTGTAGAATTACTGATTGAATCATTTCTTTTTTTGTTTAGTTACTGTGGTGCTCAGATATTTGAGGTATACGGTTTAGGGAAGGACGTTGTTGATCTTGCATTCACCGGGAGTGTATCGAAGATTGGTGGACTGACCTTTGACGAGGTGAGAAATTCGTACAGTCGGAAGCTTTGTTCAGAACCTGTTTGTTTATTATATTCTGAAACAAATCCCATCTTCTTCAGTTGGCAAGGGAGTCTCTGTCTTTCTGGGTGAAGGCATTCTCAGAGGATACAGCTAAACGATTAGAAAATTTCGGGTTTATTCAATTTAGGCCTGGAGGTAACGTTTTATTGTCTATAGATATTGTTTATTTCGGTTCAACATGAAATATATTCGTTGTTCTTTTAGGTGAGTATCATTCAAACAACCCCGAGATGTCAAAATTACTCCACAAGGCTGTGCGTGAGAAAAGTGAGACGGCGTATGCAGTGTACCAACAGCATTTAGCTAGCCGACCCGTTAATGTGAGTATTCAAATTCTTTATTTCCACATTCATGTTCTTGTTAAAATTGAACTTATTTATGCAACTCTTTGCATATAGGTTCTTCGTGATCTTCTTGAGTTCAAGAGCGATCGTGCACCAATTCCCGTGGGGAAGGTCGAGCCTGCGTCTTCGATTGTTGAGAGATTCTGTACAGGTGGTATGTCACTTGGTGCTATTTCAAGAGAAACTCATGAAGCAATTGCTATTGCAATGAATAGAATTGGGGGGAGGTCTAATTCTGGAGAAGGTGGAGAGGTAGTTTTCATTGATATATCCCAAGATACAAAGGTCTTTTCGGTTATAAAATATGGAAATTCGGAACTTAATGGTCCATGATTTTTGCTCTTCATAGGATCCTATTCGGTGGAAGCCACTTACAGATGTTGTTGACGGATATTCTCCAACGTTACCACATCTCAAAGGCCTTCAGAACGGGGATACTGCTACGAGTGCTATCAAACAGGTCCTATGTTTCTCCTTTAACCAGAGACTTTCGGTTCATACCCTTTTTCAGTATCTTGCAAAAACATGACTGATTGCATACATTGTTTCAGGTTGCGTCAGGGCGTTTTGGAGTCACTCCGACTTTCCTGGTCAATGCGGATCAATTGGAGATCAAAATTGCACAAGGCGCAAAGCCTGGTGAGGGCGGTCAACTTCCCGGGAAGAAAGTCAGTGCGTATATTGCTAGGCTCAGAAACTCTAAGCCAGGTGTTCCGCTTATATCTCCACCGCCCCATCATGATATTTATTCTATAGAGGATCTTGCACAGTTGATCTTTGATCTTCACCAGGTATTCAACTTCTCTCAGTAATTGTAATCACAATGATTCTGTATAATGTATTTTCAACTGTGCAAACAGATCAATCCAAATGCCAAAGTCTCGGTAAAACTCGTGGCAGAAGCTGGAATCGGAACTGTTGCTTCCGGAGTTGCAAAGGGTAATGCTGATATAATCCAGGTATTATCTCTTATGCCTCTCAATATACCATGCAAAGCTGCAGCCTTTTGTCGGCTGTCGAGTTCCTGCATTTCTGTATTACTTTCCTTTTTGAAGTTTCATTATCGTCACCTTCGATTTGATTCTCAGATATCTGGACACGACGGTGGAACTGGAGCAAGTCCAATCAGTTCCATAAAGCATGCTGGAGGGCCGTGGGAACTTGGAGTAACAGAAACTCACCAAGTAAAAATTTTTGACTTTTGTGATCTGATTCTCTGAAAAAGCTTCTTCTTTTTTAACTGTTTCATTGTCTCTTTGCAGACTCTTATTGAAAATGGACTGAGAGAAAGGGTTATTTTAAGAGTTGATGGAGGTTTAAAGAGCGGTATTGACGTTCTAATGGCTGCAGCAATGGGTGCGGACGAGTATGGATTTGGTTCCTTGGCTATGATTGCTACTGGATGTGTTATGGCTCGTATTTGCCACACCAATAATTGCCCCGTGGGTGTGGCCAGCCAGGTTCATATATCTATCGTGTGATCTTCTGATTTATCGCCCCTTATTTTTCGTTGTTTATCAAAGATTTGACTTCTCTGATCCCAGAGAGAAGAACTACGTGCACGATTCCCTGGTGTGCCTGGTGATCTCGTCAATTTCTTCTTATACGTAGCAGAGGAGGTAATCACTTTCCGATTTCTTGATCTATAGCGTGTCCTTACACGATGTGGTTTAGGACAACACATCCCCGCTGTTTCTCATCAGTTCCTGTCTTGTCCCTTTGGCAGGTGAGGGGTGTCTTGGCCCAGTTGGGATATGAGAAGTTGGATGACATCATTGGACGGACAGATCTATTAAAATTGCGCGATATTTCCCTCGCGAAAACTCAGCATCTCGATCTGAATTATATTCTTTCTGTATGTCTAAAAAATGATTATTTCCAGACTATGTTTCTCTTATGTGAAATCTCTCAAATTATCGTACCAATTTTCCTTTTTTTTTGCCAGTTTGTTGGACTACCGAAATGGAGCAGTACAGCAATCAGGAAGCAAGATGTTCATACAAATGGCCCTGTTCTTGATGACACTATTCTTGAAGATCCAGAGGTAACAAAAGCTTATAAACTTAGTTCCTCGCTCTTAGTTAGATCCAAATCCATATCTGACACAGTATTATAGTCTGGTTCATGAATTTCTAAATATTATGATGTTGAGCCTCTGCCTCTGATTATAATGTTCACGCTTTAAGACTTAGTCTGGGCGTAAGGGGAGTGTAATATTGTGTTGTCATATATCGATTATAACATGAATCATGTATTTCTATATATAGTATTAAGCAACCCCTTTAACTGTTTGAACTAGTTTTTGAGTTTAGTTAGATCCAAATCTTGTTTTTGACACATGGTTTATATCCGCCCATGAAAGCTTTTGCGTACATTAACACAACCTTCTTGTCGAACGCCACGCTTACCATTATATGACCTTCCATCTTTGGCTTTTGGGTTTTTCCGAAATACGACACATCTTTTCGCTTTTAATTGCTTAATGTATTTACTTCATGAAGGTTTTGGATGCGATAGAGAATGAAAAAGTAATTGACAAAACCATCAAGATATACAATATAGACCGTGCTGTTTGTGGACGAATTGCTGGCGTTATCGCGAAGAAATATGGGGACACTGGTTTCGCTGGACAATTGAACTTAACGTGAGAAAACTCGTCTTTTTCTTTTTCAAAACTTATGTGTTTTGAATTCGATTATACGTCAAACAAAGCTTTTTTTTTTTATATTTACAGGTTTGTTGGGAGCGCGGGACAATCATTTGCATGCTTCTTGACTCCAGGCATGAATGTTCGCCTCGTAGGAGAGGCTAACGATTATGTAGGAAAGGTATGTTGCATCATCATATAAATAGTATCCGGTTCTATTAAGATTCGTATGTCTTCGTACGGGTCCTAAATGGGTTAAACCAACCTAGCATAATATAGACTATTTCTATTCTCGTATAATCGAATAAAGTTAATCCGTTGGTTATATTGTTTAGCTTTTGTCCTCCATATGATCATCTTTAAGCTCTACTTATGCATCGTTTTTCGACAGAAGTAGAAGTGATAAGTGAATCGTTTAGGTCATAAGTGTGTCATATACGAATGGTGTGGTCTGATATACGAATGATGTATGTGGCGAAGGGAATGGCTGGTGGCGAAGTGGTGGTAACGCCTGTAGAGACAATCGGATTCTGTCCTGAGGATGCCACGATCGTTGGGAACACTTGCTTATATGGTGCAACGGGTGGTCAGATTTTCGTTAGAGGAAAAGCGGGAGAAAGATTTGCCGTAAGGAATTCTCTCGCTGAGGCCGTGGTTGAAGGAACTGGAGATCATTGTTGTGAATACATGACTGGTGGCTGTGTAGTTGTTCTTGGAAAGTGAGTAAACTGTTTTTTTCGTTCTTACGGGACAATTCAACGATCAAAGCATCTAAATTTGATGTTTTGATTGTGTTAGAGTGGGAAGAAACGTTGCTGCGGGAATGACAGGAGGTTTAACGTACATTCTTGATGACGACGATACGCTTCTTCCGAAGGTTCTTAGTTAAAATTTCATCATTCTTGATTCGATTTGAAATTGAAAAGCTCTCTATAAACATTTTACTTGGGGGAATCTATGCAGATTAATATGGAGATTGTGAAGATCCAAAGAGTCACTGCACCTGCAGGACAAATGCAGCTGAAGAGTTTAATCGAAGCTCATGTTGTAAGTCATCTGATGATATTTCTATTCTTTTTTCTTATCGATTCAATATGATCCATCTTGCAATCCCTATTTCACATATCCTGTTTATCCGGACCGACCCGAACCGAATCGATCCGAACAATTCGAATCGTTTAGGATATGGGAACATGAGTTACCCTAAAAACTATATGTTTCAAATTTTAAAACCCGTTCAGGTTCGGGTCAGTCCAGTTCAGGTTCGGGTAAAATCCGAATAATCCGAACAAATCAATTTTTTTTTTAAAATAATTTAAAATTTTAAAAAGATATATAAACACTAAAAATCTGAGTATATTTTCTTATATATATTATATTATATTATATTATATTATATTATATTATATTTGATATTTTTATTATTAAAAACAAATTATCAAAAGAATTTTAATTATGTATGATATCCGAAAAACCTGAACCTGAACAATCCGTATTATCCGAATTACCCGAATAACCCAAATATCCAAATGTGATTCGGGTTATTTCGGTCAATTCGGATCCAATTTTTTTCAAAACCCTAGAAATTCGAACCGAACCGAAATCCGAGGAACCCGAACCGAAATTCGGATTGTCCAGTCCTAGTTTTACTGATCACATTTGATTCTCTATGAAGGAAAAAACTGGGAGCGGCAAAGGCGCAGCCATTCTGAAGGAGTGGGAAAAGTATCTTCCTCTGTTCTGGCAATTAGTTCCACCAAGTGAGGAAGACACTCCGGAAGCTTCTGCACAGTATGTAAGAACAGAAACCGGTGAGGTGACATTGCAGTCAGCATAAGGACAATCATCATCATTGGCATCATTATCATCATTGGCATCATCATAATCATCATCATTGGCATCATTCAATCATGGGTTTGTGATATTTGAAGGATCATCAACAGCCGCAACAGAAAGATTGGTACTTTGTTTTGTATTCACAGTCTGTATCGCCATGGTTGGTTAACTGTACAGTATGTAATTCAGTTAAGTCGATGTTTGCTTCTACGTGATATCTTATCATAAGAATGCACTAATTGAATTCAATATATAAATCTATATCCAAAGTTATAACCATTCAATTCAATATATAAAAGGTATGGGTTAATCTAATTCATATTCTAATTGGTTTGCATTTTGGGTATGGGTTGGTCTACTATTTTTTTTTAATAGGAGTTAATATTCGGTCTTAGATTTAGTTTATGATTTTAAACGAAAATAGAAAAAAAAAGTTATATGTTTTTTTAATATTTTAGTTCTAAATTTACATTGCAATAACTAATTAATAAAAGAGTGAAAAAATCATATTCTCCTCTAAACTATCGCATTTTAATTATATATTATCTGAATTTTCTTTTTCATCCTATTCCCCTGAACTATTATTACTAATTTTATTCCCTCCTAAACTTTAAAAATTTATCCTATTTCTTTCTCCGTTAAATATCCGTTAATTTTTCTGTTAAATATTTTTTTTTAATAACAGTCTATTTCCTCCAAACTAAATGACTTCTAGTCTATTTCCCCCGAACTATATGAATTCTAGTTTATTCCCCCGAACTATATAACTTATAGCCTATTTCCCCCGAACTATATAAGCTCTAGCTTATTCCTCCCGAACTATATGACTTCTAACCTATTCCCCCTAAAAACAAATTATACATTCAACGTATTTTCAAAATTTTGGTTATTATAAATGTAACATATTTTCTTTAATAATAACATATTTTTAAATTTTGATTATTATAAACATAACATTATTTCTTTAATAGTAACATATTTTTAAATTTTGGTTATTATAAATGTAACATATTTTCTTTAATATTAACGTATTATTAAATTTTTGTATTATATTTACATTTTTGCCGAATGAAAAAAAAAATATTTGCAAGTTTTTGCCTTCAACTCTTGATTTAAAATCTTAGGATTCAACTTGACTTATCAATCATATAACCAATTGTGATTGTGGCATCTTGGCCTTTTTTTAAGGTTTCTAAACCGAGTTCTTCAGGGGTTTAGGGTATCCTCATTATTGAGACTAGCCCTAAGTTTCGGTTGCTGGTTGTTGAGGAATTTTGAAACATAAATCCATCTTCTATCCTGTTCTAGAACATTGAAATATGATCTGGGACCATATCACCTTCGAAAAAATATTCATTATTTGAATTCACACGTTTTATATTTTTATTATCAAATTGAATTATTCGAGTACTCATTCTTTTTATTTGAATCAAATTGAGTAAGATGTTACAAAAAATATTAGATGTTAATCGTCCAGTAACCCAACACATATAACCTAAACAAAATCTAGACGGACTAAATGGTATATAAAAATAATTATATTTAATAGACACAATATATTTGCAATTATATTTATATTATAAATATAATATATTAATAAAGATTATTAGACACAATATCTTTGCAATTATATTTATATTATAAATATGCATATATTAATAAAGATTATTATATTTAAATCAAGAGTTGAAGGCAAAAACTTGCAATCATCAAAATTTAAATATATTAGTTTAATATTTTTATATCAATCATTATACAATTATAACAATTATTATATTGTATTTTTTCTTTTAATATTTTTATCAATCATAAAAATGTAAATATAATAACCAAAATTAATAATACGTTAATATTAAAGAAAATATGTTACGTTTATAATAACCAAAATTTAAAAATATGTTACTATTAAAGAAATAATCTTACGTTTGTAATAACCAAAATTTTAAAATATATTACTATTAAAAAAATATGTTACATTTATAATAACTAAAAATTTGAAAATAAGTTGAATGTAGAATTTGTAGGGGGGAATAGGTTTGAAGTCATATAGTTCGGGGGTGACTAGATTAGAGGTTATATAGTTCGAGGGGATAGAATTCATATAGTTCGGTTTTACAAAATGTCATTTGATAACCATATAAAAACTTTGTCTCATAATCTACCACAAAATACGAAAAAAAAACAAACCATATAGAGATATGGTAGAAAATCTATATATAAATTCAACTATGTTGTAAAGTATAACTCCTATACCGTAGTTGGAATAGGCTAGGAGTCATATAATTTGGGGGAAAATAGGATGTTTTTAAAAAATTAAACAGAAATATTAACGGATATTTAACGGAGGGAAATAGGATGAATTTTTTAAGTTTAGAAAGGAATAAGATTAATAATGATAGTTCAGGGGGAATAAGATAAAAGATAAAGTTCATGGGAGAATATGATTAAAATGCGATAGTTTAGAAGAGAATATACCTTTTTCCCTAAAAAGAGTTAAATTTAAAAAGTAATATAAATATTTAAAAGAGTAACAACTAAACCAAATATTTTGTTTTATGAAAATTAACTTAATTTCATCAATACCTTATTTTTTAAAAGATTCTTCTATATATTATATTAAAACCGAAGCAGAGTTTTTACAAAATGTCATTTGATAACCATATCAAAACTTTGTCTCATAATAATCTACCACAAAATACGAAAAAAAACAAACCATATAGAGATATGGTAGAAAATCTATATATAAATTCAACTATGTTGTAAAGTATAACTCCTATACCGTAGTTGAACTAGTTCACTTACAAATCCATGCTTGGAATTCCGAATTATCGAGGTCTTGTTGCGGATCAGATGATTCAAGCGAGTTTTAATCACATCCTCAATAGTTTGAATTTGAGAATGAATACAATTGTTTCTTTGTGTCATAAAGAAGGGATCGATTTCAATGAAATCTTCTCACTTGTTTTTCGACTCTTAACAGTTAGAATTATTCTGGAAGTATGATCTACATTGGAATACTGATGAACGTACATGAAAACCTTTTTTGGATTTGTCAGATATAGAGATGGCAACTAGGGTTGCTGTATTCACCTATTAAAACTGTATTTCTTCATGGAGAACTCGAAGAAGGAATTTATATGTTTTAACCAGAAGGATTTTCAGACAAAGGAAAAAAGTTTGTGGTATGTAGGCTAAACAAATATTTATACGGTCACAAACAAACATTGATATGTTAGTATAAGAAATGTAATTCTTTCATTATGATTCTCGGATACAATAAATTGAATAAAAATTATTATGTGTACTACACTAGGTTTGGTGATGGTGATTTCATCATATTGCTATTGTATGTTGACGATATATTGGTAGCAAACCCCAACAATGATCATATTTAAGAATTGAAGGCAAGATTTGGACTAAGGAAACCGAATTTTTGGGATGCAAATTCAACGAGACATAAAAAAATAGGAACATATGGCTTTCACAAAAGAACTACATCAACAAAGTCTTGCGTCTCCTCAACATGCAAGATTACAAGCCAATTTCTACCTCTCTTCCTATTGGATTATCTTCCAAAATGAATCCTAGCACATAACTGAAGAGGATGTAGATGTCTCAAGTACCGTATGCATCAACAGTGGACAGTTTTATGTTTGCAATGGTATATATCAGACCCGAACATTGCACAAGCAGTGGGAGAGGTTAGTCGATACGTGATGAAACCTGGAGTTAAGCATTAGAGTACTATTAAGAGGACCAGACTTGACTGTTACTGGGTATGTCGATTCAGACTATGCTGATGACCTCGACAAAAGAAAGTCCATCATAGGTTTACTCTTGTTGATAATGTTTTAAGTTGAGTTTTAAAACTACAATCTATCGTCGCGACATATATGACAGAGACTGAGTACTTTGCGGCTGGAAGAGCTCGAACACAAACATCTTGCAAAGAATCCAACATTTCATCCAAGGATGAAACTCATCAAAGTATGATATCATTTTGCACGAGAAAAGGTGGAGGAACACAATGATGATATTCGGAAAATCCATATAGAGGAAAATATGACGAATATATTGATGATATCTGTAAACAATGAAAAATTATATAGTGTCGATCTTTTATGGTTTTAAGGGAAATGTAACAAGCATGATAAAAACGAAGTAAAAAGAAAAAAGGAATACAACAAAAGTGATTTAAGTGGAATAATGTAAAAAAGTATATCACTTTTTGGTGGAGAAATGAAAGGTTGACACCGAAACGATGCCAAACCTTGAAAGACATGTCTTCCCTTTTGTCCATTTTCACAATTATTTCGGGAGATAGTATGGGAATACCATCAGAATGAAAACCAAGAAGAAAAAAAGGATTACAGAGAATGATAAAAAAAGTTGTCTCCGAATTTTCGGGTTTTTGAGAAAGGTTTTTGCCTTGTTATAAAAAAAGATGCATTAATGTTTTATCTTTATCATTTGAGAAAAATGTTCCTTTCGAACCAACTAAAACCCTATATTTATATTTTTGTCGTATTTACATTATTTTCTATCAGTTATTTAACCTCCATCATTTTTCCAGGTCACTTATCAAACAAAACTTTTCTTGGACAAGACCAAGGATTATGTTGTAGCTGAGCATCAGGTCTTGTTAAATGATTTTTTTTTTGTTAAAATGTAAATATATTACGGTATAAAAATAGTACAAAGCGAGACCACTGGAACCCCAGTTACAACAACTTTACCCAAAATAAGGCCAAGATGATTCCCCACAATGATGGATATAACTAGTACACAACACACTTAACAACCCAAAGAGAGACGCATAAGGTCAGAGCTCGCCGCCCCTCGAAGGAGGGCATGAGGCAGCCAGAATGTACGCTTGAAGGCTAGACACTACAATGAGCTTACCATCATAACTAACAATCCAAACATCTTCCCTTTAATGAGAGATAGAGTAAGACCTGTAGACACGGAACCAATCCGCGAGCGATATTCTGCGGGGCGAAGGTCTGTGCGATTCATACATCGCCAGAATCCGGTCACGCATCTTCCTATCAATCTGAGCCTTTAAGTGTTCTTTTGTAGCTAATTGTTCCCACCTCTATTTAATGATTCCAAACAATCAAAATTCTCCTCCATTGGAACCCGTTTCAAGGTGAGCTGAATTGGTCCCTAATTTTAGCAAGTTCTTGATTTGATTTTTTGTTGATTTGATATTTACAAAGTCTCTCTCTAAAAAACACATCTATAAAATCCGTTACAAACTTGGCCTTGGTTTTAAGCATATCTAAAGTTTGCAGGGATGATAATAAACAGACCTTGGCAATAAACGCGACCCATTAGGCCCACATAATTATAAAACAATCAACAACCCTAATGACCTTCTTTCTTCTTATTCCTCGTGTTGCCATTCACCGAGCAAAAAAAAAAAAAACAGACTTGTTTTTTAGGAGAAAGTGCACAAATATATTACATTTATTTTTTACCTTAATTTTTAAAATATTAAACAATGAATATATTAAAATTTATTATTAAATAAAAAAATTTCAAACTTTGTGTTAAATTTCGAAAAAACCGAATATTCCCCTCAACAATGTTGCTTTAGTCCGATTTTTCCCTTGACATTGGATCTCATCCGGTTCCCTTTCGAAATTTGGTTTTCATCCTAAAACTTTATCTGTTAACTATCCGTTAAATTTACTATTCCAAATTGAAACCCTAAAAATCTGACCCGATTTTGACCAAATTTGGACTCGATTTTAATCCAATTTTGATCCAATTTTAAACCAAAATTTATCCAATTTGACCCAATTTTTAAGCAATTTTGATCCGATTTAAAACTTTAAACGTTAATTTGTAGGCAATTATATCTGAATTTACGACAAATATAAACAATTAATATTAATGTTTTGGATAATTGCATCAAGCCAAGTTAATCGAATGATTTAATTGATTTTAAGTCAAAATTGAGTACAATTTAGTTGGTTGCATCAAAATCGGATTAATCGGATTGATTTTATTGACCTATTTTAGATGCAATTAACCAACTCAAACCTAATTTTGGAATCTAAACCAACTAAATTGATTCAATTAACTCGATTTTGATCCAATTTTTCGCAATTAACAAAATCGAATCCGATTTTTTATTCAAAATAAGTAAAACGATCTAACTAACTTGATTTTTGACGCAATTATCCAAAACATTAACACAAACTGTTTATATAACTAAAAGAATTATATCTATTTATCTAAACATTAACATTTCAAAATGCAATCAATCTAAACATTTCAAAATGTAATCAGATTAAAATCGAGTAAAAATTACATCAAATTCGGTTCAAGATCGAGTTAATCAAATCAATTTAATTGACCCAATTTAGGTAGAATTAACTAACTCAAGCTATTTTTTTACTTGAAATTAATTACACTGATCTGATAACTCGATTTGATATGATTTTTATACAATTAACTAAACCGAATCCAATTTAACACGAAATCAATTAATTTGATACTATTAACTTGATTTTGACGCAATTATCCAAAAAATTAACATTTTTGTTTATATATGTAGTAAACTTACATATAATTTTAAATATTTTAAAATATAATCAAATCAAAATCGGGTCGAATCAGATCGAAATCGGGTCGATCAACGAAATCAGGTCTTAGACAGATTTTGGATATTAAAGGAAAAACAAGACTATAGCTAAAAATCGAAAGAAAAATCAGATGAAATCTAAAATAAAAAAAATAGACTAAAATATCATTGTCAATAAGTGTTCTCCCTTCAAACTCTACATATAGCACAAAATATAAACTTTGATATTTTTATTTGTCTTTAGTTGTATACAGAATATTCGATCAAAATCTTAAAATTATATTTTTATTGGACAATAAATTTTCATACATATATTTGTAATAATTTTAATCATTCAAATTTTTATAATTTAAGGATTTTTAAACATTTCTTTAAACAACAAAATACATGCGTTTTTTTAAGACTTTGATGTCAACATAAAGATAAAAGACAAAAGTTGTACGAGTCAGCACAAAAGTACCATAAATATTATATTCAAAAAATTTATTGAATATATGATATTCCATTGTAACATTACATTATTCCGAAAACAATATCGCTTTTTAACAACTTTTTAAATTTTCATTGTCTAAGATGGATAGAGAAGTGTGTATAATTTTACATCAACTTTTGTACTTTATTTTAGTTATACATTATTATATAATAAATTAAATTTATAATCAATATGAGATCAACGGCGCAAATTTTATGCTTTCTTATTTAGATTTCTTATATTAGTTATAATATTATAAAATTTTAATTTATAATGGACAATATTATCTCTTGATGGTCCACACCGATTGAATTAAAAAATTAATTTGATATGTAGAAATTAATCGACATAATATCATAGATACACTACAAAAATTAGGGACAGGACAGATTAGGGACGACCAAGAAACGTCCGCAAACGAGCGTCACAAAATGATATCCGTCCCTAATTCGTTCACAAATAAGAATAGAAATTTCAGTTCGCAAACCGTTCATAATTGCAGACCACCAAAACGTTCGCAAATCGATGGAAAAAGTCGGAGAATTTTGTTTTTAAAAATTATGGACGGACGACCCGTCTGCATTTTCGGACGCCCCGCCCGACCCCAAATTTGCGGATGGGTAATTTTTAAAAAATGAAAAATAAAATTGAAATTTAATTTAATTTAATTAAATTTTAAAAGTTTTTACAAATAACAATAATTAATTAAACTCGGAACGACCATCGGAACTCGAAATCGTCGTTATCAGAATCGGAATCGTCGTTATCGGAACTCAGGACGGCCGCCGGAACTCGAGACGAGCGGTGGTACTCGGGACGATTGTCGGAACTCGGGACGGGCGGTGGAACTCGCGACGGCCATCAAAACTTAGGACGAATAGGTTGGCGGTCCGCAATTGCGGATCGCGTGGCCGTCCGCAAATTTGTGGACCACTCGGCTGCCTGCAATTACAGACCGCTTGGCCGTCTGTAAATGTGGGGACCATCCGTCCCGAGCTTTCTCCATCCATGACCCGATACTGTCCGTGTCTCCTGAGCCTTCTCCGTCCGTGACCCGAGCCTCGGGACGGACAAACGATGTTCGGGTCACAGATGGAGAAGGATCGGGATAGAGAGATGATATGCATGATTTGTGAATCTGTGATATGCATGATTTGTGAATCAATTATATGCGTGAAGAATTGGGAAAGTAAGAAACGTGGAATATCTGTGATATTCAAGATCTATGATATGCATGATTTGTGAAAGTAAGAAACGTGGAAAATCACATCTATAATCGTAAATAATGGAATCTAATAGCAATACAATGCAAATATCTATCATCATAAATAATGGGATAGTCGATCATCATTGAGAATAACCGACATCAATGTTTCATGAAGACTGGTATGTGTAAATTGATATGAGATATTAATTTAACACATAGCTACATGTTAGCGAACAATGTACTGTATCGATCTTCCATGAGATTGCTACATGGATTGTTATATGAGTATCATAGCTATCCTCATAATGATTATGGTATATGTAATTCTATGACTTGAGATCTCCAGAGATCTTAACATAAGTAATTGCATGCTTTGACACTATCAAACGTCACTCGTAAATGGGTGGACAAACAAGATAGTGATTGGATATGTAAATTATAGTATGTTGTATGATCGAGATAAGGATTTTTCCCTCCTATATAACATGACTGATGTCACGAGCTCACAGATTGAATTAGATGAGTATGATATGTTCCATAATGTACATAAATCACGATATGGGTAATGTCGAGTCATAAACATTCTCATTATATATCTTATTCATAAAATATAGACGTTTTGAGTCTTTCAACTTGCAATCAAGCATCTTTAGTAAAATAGATAAGAAAATCAAGCCAAGGACATTACAAAAGAAGTGCAAGTAAGCTATGAATGCTCATAAGCCGTCCCGAAGCCATCCCCAAGAGGATATGTGGACGTCTCGATTAGGGACTGCAGTCCACACTACAAGAAAAATAAGATTTCGGGATTGACTTTCCGGACTGAATCAGTCGTCCCTAAATTTAGGGACGGATTAGGGATGATTTAAGGATGGAATAATAAATCTGCACCTAATTCGTCCGCAAATTTGCAAACAGTATAGTAGTCCCTAAGTCGTCTGTAATTCGGGACGAATTCAGGACCACTTTCACGGGAATTCGCAATTTGCGGACGTATTCACCACTCGTCCGCAATTTGCGGACGACAGAGATATCCGTCTGCAATTTACGGACGGTTTTGGGGCAATGTAGAAGTCCGTCCGCAAATTGCTGACGGTACAACAATCCGTCAGCAATTTCCGGACGTATTCGGGATGGTTCGTCGGGAAATGTTTATCTTAGTCCGTAATCTGTCCATAATCGGTCTTAAAATTGTCTATTTAATCTCTTCTCTTCTACCCGTTTCTCACACACAAATCTCATATATTTCTTTACATATCTTGTTATCGTTTCTGATTATAATGGCATCGTCGTCGAGATCGAATATTTTCGTTTCGAGACAGTGGATGTATAGAAAATTTGATCCCGGAAACTCAAAGTGTATCGAAGGAGTTTGTAGAAAGGCCTTACACAGTTTATGACGGTGGCGACAAATCAACAAGTTTATAGAGAAAACGGTAAATTGGTTTGTCCATGCGTAAAATGCAAAAATGAAAAATTCATTAATGAGAAAACCGTTTGGAATCATCTCTATTTAAGAGGGTTTACGCCAAATTATTTTATTTGGTTATCTCATGGAGAGAATTTTGCACCACGACCCAGTAATGTTGTGGAAAATTTTAGTAGGGGTATTGTAAATCATGAAGTGTCTCAGACTTTTCAAGATGTAGAAATAAACCCTTGTGTAGAAATGGTGCAAAATGCATTCGTTGAAAGAAACGAAGATGAAAATATTGAAGAAGATCCGAATGAAGAAGCAAAAAGTTTTTTTGAAATGATAGAAAGTACTAGGCATCCACTTTATTGTGGTTGTAGAAGTGGTCTTTCACGGTTGTCTTTATCTACACGGTTGATAAATTTGAAGACTGAAAATAATTTTTCTCAGAATTGCATGCATTCTATATCGCAATTAGTAAGAGATTATTTGCCCGAAGATAATAATGCAGTCGAGTCATATTATGAAACAAAGAAGATGATCAGATCATTAGATTTATTGTCGTATCAAAAGATTGATGTTTCCCAAGACAACTGTATGATTTTCTGGAAAGAAACTTCCGATTTGTTCAATTGTCGATTTTTTGGAAAAGATCGATTTTATTTGATAGGAAATGAAAAATCGATTCCGTTTCGTCGTATGTGGTATTTACCAATTACAGACAGGATAAAAAAATTGTATCAATCAGAGAAGATCGCAAGCGACATGAGATAGCATGCCAAGCATTCAAGTTCTGACGGAGAAATGTGTCATCCCTCAGATGGGGAGGCGTGGAAACACATTAACAAGGTATATCCTGATTTTGCAGCTGAGAGTCAAAACGTTTATTTAGACATTTGCATTGATGGTTTTAATCCATTTGGGATGTCTAGGAAAAATTATTCGTTGTGGCCAGTTATTATGACACCACATAATTTACCACCAGATATGTGCATGAAGCGTGAGTTTTTGTTCTTAACAATATTGATTCCCGGGCCTAATCATCTGAAAAGAAGTTTGGATATATTTCTTCAACAACTGATTGAAGAATTGAAAGAATTATGGAAGGGAGTTCCAGCGTAAGACGTTTCGAAACGACAAAATTTTATATTACGAGGTGCTCTTATGTGACAATAAGTGATTTTCCAGGTTATAATATGCTATATGGATGGACAACGTATGGTCGATTGGCTTGTCCATATTGCATGGAGGAAACAGACGTTTTCAGTTGAAGTATGGACGAAAGATGAGTTGGTTTGATTGTCATTGCCGTTTTCTTCCTCCTGATGATACACTACGACGCAACAAGAAGAATTTCAAAAGGAATATTGTTGTGCGGAAATCCCCTCCTCCAGTTTTGACCGGCGAAAAGATGTTGTATGAACGACTTCTTGCTTTGGGTATTCCTAGGAGTATAGATTGCGGAGGAAATAATCATCCGAGAATTGATGGTTACGGAATCACCCATAATTGGTACAAGAAGAGCATATTTTGGGATCTACCGTATTGGAAAAATCTGAAGCTTCGCCACAATCTTGATGTCATGCACATAGATAAATTTTTTCGATAATATCATTAATACGGTAATGAATGTCACAGGAAAAACGAAGGATAACATTAAATCACAGAAGGATCTCGCAGAGTATTGCTCACGAAAGGAGTTACATATAAGTGGAGACGGTAAAGCTAAAGTTTCGACATTCATATTGTCTAATAAGGAAAAATATAAATTGTTGAAATGGTTGAAGAAAGACATGAAATTTCGTGATGGTTATGCATCTAACATCGGAAGGTGCGTCGATATTCATGGAGGAAAGTTATCAGGGATGAAAAGTCACGATTGTCATGTATTCATGCAATAACTACTTCCCATATGTTTTTCTGAATTGATGGACAAACATGCACACAAAGCAATTGGAGGTATCATGATTATTTTATATAGTATAATTAGTGATGAATAATGTATATAAATATTAATTGTAAAATAAACTAATTAATACTTGAATTTTTAGATATTGGTATATTTTTCTGAGATTTATGTGCGAAAAACTTAAGTGTAGATGTGGTTCGTAGACTTAAAAGTAACATAGTTACAATACTATGCAATTTGGAGAAGATTTTCCCACCATCATTCTTTGATGTTATGGAACATCTGACAGTTCATCTACCACACGAAGCCGCATTAGGAGGTCCAGTTCAATTTCGTTGGATGTATCCATTCGAGCGATTTATGTTCCATTTGAAGAAAAAATCCAAACAAAAAGCTCATCCAGAGGGTTCAATTGTGGAACAATACGTGAATGAGGAGATATCGTTCTTCACTTCTTACTACTTCGAGCCACATGTTTAAACGCGAAGTAGAAATCCAGACAGATGTTTTGATGGTGGTGTGGCATTTTCATATCCAGTACCAGATGTTCCAGATATATTTTGCAGAATTGGTCGAATAGCTGGTAAGGCGAAAGAGATATGTCTATCACAACGAGATATACACATCGCACATACATATGTTTTACTTAACTGTGAGTATCTACGGCCTTTTGAAAGATAACATCCTATAAATATATAGATTCAATTATGTATGCGTACTTTATTTGTAATATTAACATAATGTTTCTGAAATTTTTCAGGATGTTTGATGATGCATTGAAGAATACATATATGAATAATGATGAATCTCAACTCCAAGAACGTAAAGAAAGAGATTTCTCCACATGGATAAGACAATATGTAAGTAAATGACAAATATATATTATTGTTAAAGGAAGAGATTTCTCCACATGGATAAGACGTTTATATCGATGATTGTTTCATTTAATGCAGATTAAGATTGACAATCACCCGTTATGGATACACGATCTTGTTAAAGGACCAACTGTAAAAGTTACGAGTTGGTAAATGTATTTTACACGTGGTTACAACTTTCATACTTACGAGCACGGAAAATTGAAGTCAACTATGAACTATGGTGTATGTGTGAAAGGTGAAAGCTATTGTGAATCGACCGACGAACCAGATTTTTATGGGATTTTGAAAGATATTTTGCAATTGGAATATCCAGGTATGAATACTAATTCAAAAAATTTCTTTTCGATACCACGTATGATATTTTCGAATATGTTGACTTAGATTTGCCATTTTTTGTAGGTTACATCGGTTTAAGAGTGATGTTATTCCGATGTGATTGGTTCGATCCAATAAACGGTCGCGGAACAAGAATAAACAAATTAGGTGTCGTAGAAATTAATTCTACAAGAAGATATGAAAAATAGGAGCCTTTTATTCTTGTATTACAAGCCGATCAAGTTTGTTACGTTTTCTATCCACATATCAGACGATCTTCAGGTTGGCGTTTCGCAATGAAGATACTTCCAAGGGGTAAATTTATCGACAAAACAGAAGAACAACAATTGACCATGCAACAACAAACCACCGAGATTGTTGCTATTGATGAAGTTACAATTGAAGCATTGACACATGGTGAAGTTCAAGAAATTGAAGATGAAGAGATAGAAAGAAACGAAGAATATGAAGAATTTGAATCAAATTCAGAATCACAAGAATCGACGGTAGAATTATGTGATTATGAATCAAATTTAGACGCTTAAAGAATTGTTATTTTTAACTTTATATTGTATTAACGAAATATATATATCGGTCGGTTCTCGTCCCTCATGAAATATATATATATAAGGTTTTATGAATTGTTCGAAACCTGTCCCTCGATCGAATACCGTCCCTCGATCGAATCTCGTCCCTTGGTCGAAACCCGTCCCTTCGAAACATGCTCGGTCGAACCCCGTCCCTCGGTCGAAACCTGTCCCTCGGTCGAATCCAATCCCTCGGTCGATGTCCGTCCCACAGTTGAATCCCGTCCCTCGTTTGATTCCCGTCCCTCGGTCAAATATCCTATTTGCGGACGGCTTCGGGACAAAAAAGGGGGCCAGTCTGGAATTTCCGGATGGGTAGCGACCACCGTCCGAAAACTGTCTCGAAATTTCGGACGGTTCGCGACCTCTACCCGGAAATTGTCTCCAAATTCGGACGGGTCGTGACCCCCGTCCGAAAATTGTCTCCAAATTCCGGACGGGTCGCGACCCCCGTCTAGAATCAGTCTGCATTTAGGGACGGGTCGCGACCCCCTTCCGGAAATTTTTATAAATTTCGGCTTCAACCCTCATTTCCTCACTTCGCATTTCGACCGGAAAAAACTCCCCCTCTTTCGACGGTTTGTTCTCACTCCGTCGCTCGTTGCCGTTAGTCCGCCTGTCGTCCGCTGCCCGTCCGGTAAGTCTTTCTCTCGGTTTGCATTTTTTACAGTCCATCCGGTAAGGCTAAATGTTGATTTCGGCTACATTTTTTCCAAGGTCGCGCATCCCGCTGCTCGTCCACGCTGGTGTGCCGCCCGTCTGCCGGTATGTGCGTCCGCCGATCCACCGGAGGTATGGGTTATATAAATGTATTAAGTTTGTTGAAATATAAATGGTTGTGAAAATAAATAAGTTTGTAGAAATATATACATATTGTGAAAATAATATGTTTGTATGTTTAATATAATGAAGAAAATTTGAAAGAATTGAATGTAAATTTATATAGTAAGTTATGTAGATTAGGTGTTCGATGAAATGTCTAAATCAAATATACATTATATTAAGTTATATTAAGTTGTTAAGTTATATACATTATACGTTATACGTTGTATAAAGTTATATTAAGTTATATACATTATATCAAAAATACATTACATTAAGTTGTTAAGTTATATACGTTATACGTTATATTAAGTTATATTAAGTTATATACATTCTATCAAATATACGTTATATTACATTGTTAAAAGACATATACTAAAAACATATATTAAGTTATATATTTTTTAAAATTAAAACACATATATGTGTTTTTAAAATTAAATTTAAATGAACTAATATTCAATTAGGAATTAAAATTTTTAATATAAACTTTGAATTAAATTTTTATATAATTTTTTAAATTATAATTTTAGTATGTCGCGTCGTGTTGGAAGAGGCGGTAACAACAGAAACCGCTCAACATCTGAAGAAAGTGCTAATAGTCCATAACACCAGAGAACATCGGATGTAGTATATTCGGATTTACTGGATCGGCACAATATATGACTGGATCGGCACAATATATGTCGTATCCCTTCTATCAGCAGATGCCACCGCCGGTCGAGCCGATGATGCATCACGAGCCTCCGATGCATCATGGACCAACAGTGGAAGAGCTTTTAGCGATTGATGAGGAAAGACACAAACTTCCTCGTATAGATCCGGATTCTTCATCGGCGCACTTTGGTATAATCTAAATTTAAATTTAATTTTGTAACTAATTAATTATCAAGTCTTAATTTACTTTTAATTTTGTTTTAATAGGGTTGGTATTAAACAGCTTAATCGTCATATCACAAAATTAATAAAAGGTGATTATGATCGTCCATGTTATAACTGGACGCGAATCGATCCCGAATTAAAGGAACGATGATGGAAAGCTTTCATGGTATGTTTTTTTAAATATTCATTTCATCATAAATTTTAAACTTAAAATAAAATTTCAATAACTAATTATTTCATTATTTTCAGCAAAAAATTTATTGGGATCCTACAATAACCGGACTAGTAAAGTCCGAATTTCAAAAGCATGGGGCAATACGACTGAAATCTCTTGTACACGACACGAAAGTAGAGTGGGAGACAAAAAGCGTCCCTTCTCCAAAATTTCCGGACGGGAACCGTGCCGTCCGAAAATTTTAAGCCCAATATCGTCTAGGTTTCGCGTCGATTTTCGGACTACCCTTTCGTCCGAAATTACGGACGGTTTGCGCACTAAATATTCCGTATGTATTTACGGACGGATATAGATTGGCGACGCTCGTTTGCGGACGGTTTCCTTTCGTTCCTAATCCGTCCCGGAACCGGTTTGGGGACGGATTAGGGACGGATTCTTCAGTCTCTAATCCGTGAATTTCTTGTAGTGCTAGGGACGTACGTAAATTGCGGACGACACTCGATCTCCGTCCTTAATTCGGGACGCCCTCGGTGTCCGTTTCCAATCCGTCCGTAATCGCGGACCGCTGTCCGTTCGCAAGTTTAGGGACGGATTAGGGACCTATATTTTTCCCGTCCCTATTCCGTCCCTATCCCGTCCGCAAATTTAGGGATGAACTGGTCAATCCGCAAAATCCGTTTGCAATCTTCAAATTTCTAATAGTGATGCCCTCATAGGGCTAACACATACCTCATAAATCTAATGGAAAAAATTGGAGAAAAGACATATGTGCCCTTATATTTTGTTAGTGAAAACACATACGGTTTTGGCATTTTTGTTAGTAAGAGTAATTTCCTTCCATTTTTAGCAATTTTCTACCATTTTCGAGTGATTTCTAGCATTTTTAGCGCTTTTCAAAAATTTTCGAACGATTTCCAACGATTTTTAGCCATTTTCAGCGATTTCGAGCAATTTCCAGCGATTTCGAGCGATTCCGGCGATTTCGAGCGATTTCCAGTAATTTTGGGTCGCACTGGGTCACTAGGTCACAGGGTCGTTGGGTCGCAGGGTCGCAGGGTCGCATTGGATCGTTGGGTCGCAGGATTGCACTGGATCACATGGCCACATGGGTATTTTAGGAATATCAATATTATAAAGGTATTTTGAAGTTAATTTTTTTTAGAGAAAGGTAAATTTGAAATCAAAATAACCTTTGGAGGATATTTTGAAGTTTCGTATATTAATTAGTGCCGCGGATTTCACCTTTTTTACATTATTTTTTATTGCTATTATAACTTTTTAATTGTTGTTATTAATTAAAAAAAAAGAAATATGTAATATGTAACACTAGCTGTTATTGGTCCCCCTCCTAGTGAAATGGAAAATTGGATAATAGGTTTTACGGAATCAATCAAGTAGTAGTTAAGTAGTGTTGAATCATTATCATTATGAAAAAAAATATATGGTTAAAAATGTAATGATTTTCACAATTCAAAATATGTAAAGTATATGAATATATGCTATGTAATATGGTACCATGGGCTAAGTATATAATAACACATATATGACAAGATTGATGGATTATATATATGTAATATGGCAGCTCTTCTATTTTTTCTTCAAAAACCCTATTTATAGAGTTATTATTCATAAATCAAATTTAAACCCGAGCCCCAAGTGCTTATATACATATAAATATATATATACGCACATATTAGCATGATAACACATTGCGTTGAACTTGTTCGTCATCACGCCCTCCTCACAATGTCACTGTCATTGTTATTATTAGTTTTACTGTTACTGTTATTTCAATCGTTTATTAGGGTTTTGAGAAGAAGCCATGGATACTCTTGTGAATTCTGCCTGTGTTTGTATATATAATAACATGACCAGTGAATGATTTTATGATACAACATAAGTAGAAAAACTAGTTAAGTTTACAGTCCATATCTACCAAACCTTTCCAAAATTTTGCTCGAATTTTAGGGTTTAAGTTTTCTTATAAGAAATGGTTCTTTCTTATATCAAACCTAATAATGTGCTAAAGATAATGCCTTTGAAGGTTGTGATTGGTTTCACTTATCCTGTAATCCCATGAGCATCTCACTCAGTTCTTCAAACTTCACTTTGCAATTTCTATCAATCTGCAAAATACCATGGGATTTAATCGATTAAACCTATAATTTAATTATGTTGTATATGATACTAATCAATGATTTTGTACAATTTTTAATTCTAAAATTAGTTTTTTTGTTATGTGTAAATTCATTTGATATGCTATTAAAATTTAATTTATCATTATATTAATATCATGATCTGACGTGGATTAATGTGCACGTTTCAAGATGCAATCTGATGCCCTGTTTTAACGTGCATTGTTCGAAGAAAACCTGCTCTGAGCTTATCCCACACAATATGACAATCAATGTCAATGTGCTTAGTTCGCTCATGAAAAGCTGGATTAGATGCAATGTACAAGGCCGATTTGTTATCACAGTATAGATTTGCAGGACCTACTGTTTCGATCTCCAAATCCTTGAGCAAGAAAGCAAGCCATTTAAGCTCACAAGTAGCATTTGCGAGAGCTCGATATTCAGCTTCTGTGCTGCTCCTTGAAACTGTGGTCTGTGAAAACTTGTTGAAGATAACTTGGTGAATCGATAATTCAAAGAGACCAAAAATATCAAACAATACCAGCTTTATTTACGAATCAATCTTTCAAGTACATTTGTCTTTCTTTACAATGCACTAAAGATTTCCGCAGATAACTCCCCCTGAGTTAGATGTAAATAAACGCTAATTGTTTCTCTCCATTTCTCACTATATCGCTCTAAGTACACTTGCAACTCTGTGATCTGCACTCACTTAGTCTGCCGTACTTCTTCGATATTTTTCCAGATTCGTTAACCTCTCGTTTCTCTCGAGTTAACTTATCTATATCCACATGTGCTCAGTTAACCCACCGGTTTTCCAGCCGCACATCCATGTTTTTTGTTTTTTAAATTTGACTTCTCTTGATCCTCTTTTTACTCCTTTTTCTTCTCCTTATTCTTCTCTTCGACTCCTTTATCTTCTCCACATTCTTCTCTTGAAACTTTCTGCTCCTTATGTTTCTCAACAACCTAATTTTCAAAATATCTCACATATTCCTAAAATATCGCATTAACAGTCTGTTTCTTGGTTTCCCACGAAATTAATGATTCTCCAATGAACACACAAAAACCCGAAACTGATCTTCTAGAATCTGGATCTCCTGCCCAGTCAGCATCAGCAAAGGCATTCAATCTAGATTCTGATGTTGCAGAGTAATAAAGACCTTGTCCTGGATTATTCTTTAAGTATCGAACAATGCGTTGAGCTGTCTTGAAATGTTATGTTGTTGGTGTTGACAAAAATTGACTGAGCTTGTGAACTGCATATGTGATGTCTGGTCGAGTTATAGTGAGATATAGGCATTTTTGTTAGTAAGAGTAATTTCCTTCCATTTTTAGCAATTTTCTACCATTTTCGAGTGATTTCTAGCATTTTTAGCGCTTTTCAAAAATTTTCGAACGATTTCCAACGATTTTTAGCCATTTTCAGCGATTTCGAGCAATTTCCAGCGATTTCGAGCGATTCCGGCGATTTCGAGCGATTTCCGGTAATTTTGGGTCACACTGGGTCACTAGGTCGCAGGGTCGTTGGGTCGCAGGGTCGCAGGGTCGCATTGGATCGTTGGGTCGCAGGATTGCACTGGATCACATGGCCACATGGGTATTTTAGGAATATCAATATTATAAAGGTATTTTGAAGTTAATTTTTTTTAGAGAAAGGTAAATTTGAAATCAAAATAACCTTTGGAGGATATTTTGAAGTTTCGTATATTAATTAGTGCCGCGGATTTCACCTTTTTTACATTATTTTTTATTGCTATTATAACTTTTTAATTGTTGTTATTAATTAAAAAAAAAGAAATATGTAATATGTAACACTAGCTGTTATTGGTCCCCCTCCTAGTGAAATGGAAAATTGGATAATAGGTTTTACGGAATCAATCAAGTAGTAGTTAAGTAGTGTTGAATCATTATCATTATGAAAAAAAATATATGGTTAAAAATGTAATGATTTTCACAATTCAAAATATGTAAAGTATATGAATATATGCTATGTAATATGGTACCATGGGCTAAGTATATAATAACACATATATGACAAGATTGATGGATTATATATATGTAATATGGCAGCTCTTCTATTTTTTCTTCAAAAACCCTATTTATAGAGTTATTATTCATAAATCAAATTTAAACCCGAGCCCCAAGTGCTTATATACATATAAATATATATATACGCACATATTAGCATGAGAACACATTGCGTTGAACTTGTTCATCATCACGCCCTCCTCACAATGTCACTGTCATTGTTATTATTAGTTTTACTGTTACTGTTATTTCAATCGTTTATTAGGGTTTTGAGAAGAAGCCATGGATACTCTTGTGAATTCTGCCTGTGTTTGTATATATAATAACATGACCAGTGAATGATTTTATGATACAACATAAGTAGAAAAACTAGTTAAGTTTACAGTCCATATCTACCAAACCTTTCCAAAATTTTGCTCGAATTTTAGGGTTTAAGTTTTCTTATAAGAAATGGTTCTTTCTTATATCAAACCTAATAATGTGCTAAAGATAATGCCTTTGAAGGTTGTGATTGGTTTCACTTATCCTGTAATCCCATGAGCATCTCACTCAGTTCTTCAAACTTCACTTTGCAATTTCTATCAATCTGCAAAATACCATGGGATTTAATCGATTAAACCTATAATTTAATTATGTTGTATATGATACTAATCAATGATTTTGTACAATTTTTAATTCTAAAATTAGTTTTTTTGTTGTGTGTAAATTCATTTGATATGCTATTAAAATTTAATTTATCATTATATTAATATCATGATCTGACGTGGATTAATGTGCACGTTTCAAGATCGAATCCAAGTGAGTTTGTTATATTATACAATGATCTTACATCGATTATTATATGAATTATAAACTCTTATATATATATATATAATATTGGACAATTCTAAAATGTCAAATAAAATTTTGAAATATTAACATCCAAAACCTAAATCTATTAACACCCCTATAAACTCAAATGCATCAACGAATCAACGAATCGAAACATATATTTTAAAAGATGGACAAGAATCTATTGATCTAAAGAAGAACTTTACCTCGAGATGTAGAGTGAAGAAGGCCCAAGTTGTTGAAGAATCCAAAGATGAGAAACTTATGAGCCGCAAACCAATTTCTTCGAGTCTAAGCAACAGATTTGAAAGTGTAATATTGTCAGAAGAAGAAGAAGAAGAAGTGAAGTGCAGAAGGATCTCTGTGTCAGATATCCAAGTTGGCACAATCCTTGATTCACTTGTCTTCATCGATCTCTTATTAGATTTCCTCGAGATTTTATTCAATATTTCTTCCTTTTTCCGACAGAGATTATCCACTTCTTGTCGTTGCTCTGGTATGTACTTCACCACTCGAGACACTGTTCCAGCAATGCTAAGCTTCTTCTTCTGCAATATATATATATATATATATATATATATATAGTGTTATTCATTGAGATTAATTACGTATTAAATGTCATCAAGAGATATGTTGGAGAAGATAAAAGAGTATAGATATATTTAACATTAAATGAACTTCTTGGCATTATAATTTCCAGATGTTTTATGTGGACATGATTATTATGAGTCAACATGAACATCTTTTTTTAATGGCCACTTGATCTGAAAAATACTCATGCAAAAATAGAATCTTCGTTACATAATCGACCAAAGGAATCATATAAAATGTTAAATATATACAAGGAAAAACAATTCAAATGCATTTAAATTTTAAGAGGTTTGATTCCATGGAACAGTTCATCCCAAATGTTTCTGCACATTTAGGATTTGTTAAAGATCTTAGCATCTTTCACAAATTTTAATTAATACGAGATCGATGTTTCCGATTTATCAATGCTTAAAATACCTCACAAATTATAGATATATATAACAAAAAACAAACTCTATTTCACAAATTTTCAAAAATCTTTGTCATGGAGGCAAGATGAACATTGATGAAAGCAAAACACCAGATCCACGTCTCTACATGTTTGTATATATATATACACACACATATGTACATACACGCTCACGAATATATCACACAATCAAATATACATAGATATATATACAAAATTAAAATGGAAAAGGTACCTTATGGTCGGAGGAAGGCAAGAGAGAGCGAAGAGAAGAGTACAAGGCGTTGAGGTTCTTACGGCGGTCGCGTTCACGAGCGTTGTGGTTGAGCCTCTTTATCACTGCACTCTCATCTTCACCACCACCACCACCGCTACCAGTGTTTGTATCGTCGCTATTGCAATTGTTGATACTGTTGTTGTTAACACCACTATTATTGGTGTTAACGTCGTTGTTTTTGTTATTGTTGTTGTTATTTATATTATCACTTACATTATCACTGTAAGTTATACATAAATTGTTATCGTCGTTATTATTACAAATGGTTTGCGGAAGAGAAGAACAAGAATCTAATTGAGAGAAACAATCCTCATAAGAAAACATCCATGGTTGATACTCCATTGGAAGTTGTTCTGACATTTTTTTTTATTTTTTTTTGTGAAACAAGAGGAAGAAGAAGTTGTGGGAGGGTTTTTTTTTGGTGGTCCATCTCCATAAGCTTGATTGTTTATTTATAGCTCCTAAACTTGTGGGGTCTTGTTTGGAATAATTAAAGTAATAATTTTATTATTTTAATTTTAATAAAATTAAATATTTGGTTTACTAAATTTGATATTTAGATTACAAACATATTATTTATATTTGAAATTATGTAATATGTTTAGATTTTCTATAGATATTACAAGTTTTGTCACCTTTGGATGAACGTCTAATAGTTTTTCAAATATAAAATTTTATAAAAAATATTAAAAAATAAAGAAAAAATATGGAAGTAATTTTTTAAAAAAATTGATATAATAATTTTAAATTTGACTCGGCAGAATATCAAGTATACCCTCGTATTGTTATAGGACTTCATGCATACCCTCGAAAACCTAATAAAAAATTGGAGAAAAAACATATGTGCCCTTATATTTTGTTAGCGAAAATATAAATGGTTTTAGTGAAACGAACCTATTTCAAAAATGAAAGGAGAGAGCGAGAGACGATTTCAAAGTTGAGAGCAATTTCAGCCATTTTCGAACGATTTCTAGCGATTTCGAACGATTTTTAGCAATTTGAAAGCGATTTCCAGTAATTTTAATGATTTTTAGCTATTTCCAGCGATTTCGAGCGATTTCCGGATGATTTCGAACGATTTTCGATGGTTTCATAGGTCAGATGAGTCGTTTGTGTCGCACTGGAAGGGTCTCATGGGTCATATGGGTCATTTAGGTCGCACTAGGTTGTACTGGGAGGATCTCATGGGTCATATGGGTCGTATTGGGTCGCATTGAGTCGCACTGGATCGCTGAATCGCTGGGTCACACTGAGTCGATTGGGTCGCATTGAGTCGTTGGGTCGTAAGGGCAATTTGGAAATATCTATAATTATAAGGGGTAAACTCGAAAAAACCTTCAAAAATAATTTTTAATAAAAAAAACCCTATACTTTTAACTCATCAAAAAAACCCTTGAAAAATAACTTTTAATAAAAAAAAACCCTGCACTTTTAACTCATAAAAAAAACCTTAAAAAATAGTTTTTAATAAAAAAAACCCTACACTTTTAACTCATCAAAAAAACTCTAAAATATTTTTTAAACCCTAATAACTCATAAAATAAAAACCCTAATAACTCATAAAATAAAAAAGAAAATGAAAAAAAAATTGAAATTTAATCCTAAAATTGAAATATCTAATCTCATAAATTTATTAAAAAATAATATATTCACAATTCTAAAATTATTATCAAATCTCATAAATTTTATAAAAAATAATATATCTATTATTCTAAAATCATTATCTAACCAAAATTCATATATAAATAAAAGGAGTATATATGAATTATCTAACCAAAATTTATATATAAATAATGATTTTATCTATATCTAACTCATATATACCCCTTTTATCTATATCTAACTCATATATTTCCCGATTTGATAATAATAGATAAAATCATTATTTATATATGAATTTTGGTTAGATAATTCATATATACCCCTTTTATTTATATATGAATTTTGGTTAGATAATTCATATATACCCCTTTTATTTATATATGAATTTTGGTTAGATAATTCATATATACCCCTTTTATTTATATATGAATTTTGGTTAGATAATGATTTTAGAATAATAGATATATTATTTTTT
>CM071871.1:39332346-39409025 GCA_036759665.1 Gynandropsis gynandra | reverse complement strand
TTTTTATTTTATGAGTTATTAGGGTTTAAAAAATATTTTAGAGTTTTTTCGATGAGTTAAAAGTGTAGGGTTTTTTTTATTAAAAGCTATTTTTAAGGTTTTTTTTATGAGTTAAAAGTGTATGGTTTTTTTGATTAAAAGTTATTTTTGAAGGGTTTTTTTGATGAGTTAAAAGTATAGAGTTTTTTTTTATTAAAAGTTATTTTTGAAGGTTTTTTTCGAGTTTACCCCTTATTTTTATGTTAAAGGACAATAAGTTTAAATAGTTGTTAAAAAATGTAAATACAAAATAAATAAAAATCACGCATACATAATTGATTATCAAGAATTGTTGATATAATATGTTATACTTTTATTGGCTATAGTTATAATTTGTAAGTTTCTAATCTTTATATCATGATTTAATATGCATAATACTTTAAATGTTGATAATTGGTTATTGCTGGAATGTAAACGAGTTTGTGGTAATATTGTCGTTTGAGATTTCCATGATTGATTTTAGACAATTTAAATTTTTGAATTACACATATTTAGAATTTTCCTGCATAAAGATCAAACCTTAGGTTTTTCTAGAGTTAACAAAATATGAGAATATTATTTTTATTTAAAAGATAATATACAACATTTCCCTAATCTCCTGAACTCAAAACTGAAACAACACACGTATAAAAATCTCAGACAATAACTTTTTCTGAGACTAGTCAGTAATATATATATATATATATAATTGGAAGTAAAAAGGAGGCTTATATACTAAAAACTTTATAAAATATAAAAAATATTTATATTTAAAAATTCCTAATTTTTTAATAATAATTCCCCAATTGAACTCAACTAACTATGAGTGTTTGACTAGAATTTATAATTATTTGAAGGTAACTAAATTAAACTTTTTAAAATCGGTTTGACTTAAAATTTTGACCTTTCATGATCAATCGGAAATTGACACTTTATTTTTCTGGCCAGCAGTTCCGCAGTTAATAAATATTTTATTAAAATAAATTTTGAAATTAAATTATTTAGTACGTAAACTATTTTGTACAAACTTTTATAAATTTAAAACTATATATATTATTACAAAAATATGTCTTGAAAAAACAAAAAATTGTCTGAACATAATATGTTTTTTTTTTCGAGTCAAAGTAAAATGTGGATAATGATTTGGATTTTGTGAACTTGATGATGACTTTTACAAATTGAATTTTGATTATCATTAAAATAGATTATTCATGTGAAATATTTTTAGAGTTAGAAAAAAATATGCTATCATGATTTTAGTAAAAAAATATATTTTAATTATTATCTTTGTCTACTTTTTACATATTTCTTAGTTGTCAAAGGCTACGAATGAATTAACATAACAACTTTCAAATTTATATATATTTGTTAACGTCGTTAACTACATTTGATTTTCCATCAAACACTGATAATATGAATGCCTCATGCTCAAAATAAAAAAAAAGACTAAAAAACGATGGTTGACCAATTTTAAAATTATTATTTAATGAATTATTAATAAAGAACTTTAAAATGGTTAGTCGGTTTTTCGAATATAATCCATTTGAAAGAAACAAAACCAATGGATTATACACATATGCAAATGGTTTCTTGGTCTTCGGCGACAAATGGTTTCTTTGTCAACGGCAAATGGTTATTGGTAGTGATGAAAGTGGCCTTCTACAATTGGAGACATAAGTTGATTCGATGTAATTATTTGATTATAAAGGGTTCGATTCGGGAAGTAATTGTTCGGTATATGGTATAAAAGTGATCTAAGGTTCGAATTTTGATTTTTGGGTTCGATTTTGGTATCCAATTCGAAATAGTGGTTTGTTTTAGGGTTACAAATTGATTTATGGTTACAATTGAGAAATAAGCTTTTGCCAGCAACGGACACCTCATTGTTACGCTTCAAGAAATTCCATGAACAAGAACAAGAACACTATCTCAAGGACACAAACTTTTGTCATCGTGAAGAAGCTTCCGAGGATGCAGGGGAGGCTTGAGAAAAATTTGAATTGCTTAATGAATTCTGTTTAATAGACTAACTTTGTAAACTAGAGATCGGTGGTTCACTAAAAAACACAGGATTTTCAACGGGTGGATCAACGGGTCTGTCCGTTGATAGCTCTTTCCAATGGAGGTTAACAGATGCACTAGAATGATCAACGAGCAACTTTCCATTGCAATCCGTTGCAACTGGCAACGAACGAGCAACAGATACAATTCGTTACATCGATACGTTGAAAACCCCAAAACCCGGTCAATGGATGTCCGTTGCACAACGCAACGGATTTGCATTGACAATGACAACAAATGCCCGTTGAAATTGTAACTTTCGAGGTTATCGTTGGAATATTTCAAAGTGAATTTTCAACAAGCATCCATTGAGGGTTCTAACAGATGTACGTTGAAAAGTCACTATTTAATGATCGAAATCAAGGCTTTTACCATCAAGCCATCAACAACAAATATATTTTCAAAAAAATATCTTCTTCTTCAAATAGAGATATATATAGGTCGAGAGAGTGGATGTATAGAAGAAATTATCCCGTAAACAAGGAGGTTACTCAAGAATTCTTTCATGGAATGAAGAAGTTCATGAGTTTTGCGTCGATGCAATCTTTGTGTCAAGAACGTGGGATAATGTTATGTCCTTGAAAGAGATACAAAAACATGAAGTATCGAAGTCATTGTTTGCAAACATCTTTAAAAGGTGAGTTTCGTAGAGAATTACGAAATTTGTTTATTTCACGGCGAAAATTGTGGCATTAGAGATATTGTGAAAGAAGCGCAAGAAATAGAAAGAAATGAAGAAGTTGTTTATGAAGCATAGACGACCAATCCATATGTGGAAATGGTGTCAACTGTTTTTCCTGGAGTTATTGAAAACCCGCATGAAAAGATTTCGAACATCAAGGCACGCTGATTTTTCAGCCTATTAGATTCGACGAAACAACATATATATATAAAGATTGTCGTGAAGGTCAGTCTCGTTTTCATTGTCATCAAGATTGGTTAATATAAAAACAGACTATAATATTGCTGAAAATTGCATGGATTCATTTTGCAAAACCATGCGTGAATATTTACCGGAAAATAATCAAGAGCCTGAGACATACTACGAAACAAAAAATGTTTTTAAAGACTTGGAAATTCCACATAAGAAAATTGATGTTTATAGAAATAGTTGCATGTTGTTTTGGGGAAATGATAAAGACGTGTTGGAATGCAAATTTTACGGTGCAAGCAGATATCGTCCAAAGAACCATCTTCATGTAAATATGTACCATACAAAAAAATATTCTATATGCCTATAGCAAACATGTTGAGAAGGTTATTGAATCGAAAAAAACCGTTGTAACAACGAGATGGCACGTAGAACAATCGATGGGCGAAGGGATAATGCAACATCTGTCGGATGATAAGGCTTGAAAATATTTCCCGAGTTTGCGTTTGAGACGAGAAATATTTATCTTTGCCTGCGCACCGATGGTTTTAGTCCATATGGACAATCTGGAAGTCAATATTCTCTGTGGTTGGTAATTTTGTCTCCTTATAATTTGTCTCCCGATATATGTTTGAAAATAGAAGTAATGTTTCTGCGTTACCAGAACATCCGAAGAAAAGTTTCAATGTCTTTTTGCAGCCATTGATTCATGAATTAAGATATTTGTAGAATGATAGAATTCTTGGTTATGACGTGAGTACGAAGAAAAATTTCACGTTGAAAGTGGTCTTGTTATAGATAATTAACGACTTTCCTGCCTATGGAATATTATCTAGATGGAGTACGCATGAGAAATTTGCATGTCCATATTGTATGAAGGATACAGATTCATTTCGATTAGTACATGGGAAGAAACCATGTGGTTTGATTTTCATAGAAGATATCTTCCCCGTGGACATGCTTTCAAAAAAGATAAAAAAACATTTTTGAAAGAATGTGGTACAAAAAGAAGAGGCACTGTGCATGCAAATCAGAATGCATATCCTTTACGAACGATTAAACACAATTGAAAATTTATAAGAATAGATAGAATATGGTGGAGATCGTTTGCATCGAAAACCAAAAGACCAAGGTGAATGGCATAATCGGTACAAATGTAGTATCTTTCGGGAACTATCAAATTGAAAATAACTGATATTATACGTCATAATTGTGATGTTATGAATATCAAAAATAACTTTTTCCATAACATCATCAATAATGTTTTGAATGTGATGGGAAAATTAAGGATAATATACAATTAAGAAAACATCTGAAGACAATATGTCGAAGACCTGAGTTGGAGTTACGAGATGGAAGGATATGTATTACAATATTCAGATTGTTTGTGCCAGCGAAAACCGTATTATTAAGGTGGTTAAAAGAAGACGTTAAATTTCTAGATAGATATGCGAACATTACTCGGTGTGTGGATATTGTTGATTCGATGTTGATTATGTTGAAAAGTTACGATTGTGACGTTTTCGTGCAGCGACTCATTCCAATTGCTGAGTTCTTATCACGAAACGTTCATGATGTGCTATGCGGAATTAGCATACTTTTCAGAGATATATGTTGAAGAATTTTAAAAGGGATGACTTGGAATTAATGAAAAACAATATCTCTGAAGTATTATGCTCATTGGAAAAAGTTTTTCCACATTTCTTCTTCAATGTCATGGAACATTTGCCAATATATTTACTAGATGAGGCAATACTTGCTGGGCCAGTTCAATTCAGATGGATGTATCATTTCGAAAGGTTTTTCTTTCATCTAAAGAAAAAAACAAAAAGACAAAGTTGCAGTTGAAGGATCTATTGTTGAAAAATACTTGTTGGAAAAAATCATATATTTCAACACATTTTATTTCGAGACGCATATTTCGATGAAACAAAGACCTCGGCGGAAGATCACACAAACTATATATATCAATATTATCCGCAATTTGGCGTAATTCATGATATATTTACACCAATTGGACGTACAAGAGGTAAATCCGAAGAATATTGGCTGACACCAGAGGAGTATAATCACATCCACACATATAATATTACTAAATTGTCAAGAGCTATTACCTTTTGAAAGGTACAAAACAATGAAAATCGATCTTTTAAACATAAATATATATATTTAAAAATATATGTGTTAAAGTACTTTCATTACAGGATATTTTATGAAGAATTATTGGGTACATATCCTCATCTAAATGCAGATCAACTCACGAAAATAAAAGTTCAACATTATGGCGTGTGGTTGAGATATTACGTAAGTAAACGTATATTCGTACGTTTTATATATATAAATAAATTGTTATGTTATAAAATATTCATCTTTTTTTATGTTATATAGGTCAAATCTTCTTATTAGAGACATCCTATGTGGTTAAAAGATTTGGCTAATGATCCTCCATAAAATGTTATGTGTTAGCCAATTTTGTTTACTCGTGGATACACATTCCATACGTACAAACACGGAAAACATAGAAGCACATACAATTATGGCATTTGCGTTAATAGTGAAATAGAGGGTGATAATTTCTACGATATTTTGCACCAAATCCTATAGGTGGAATATCTCAGTCTCGTTGGATTGAAGGTATTGCTTTTTAAATGTAAGTGGTTCGACCTAATCGTAAGACGTGGTACACAAAAAAATCGATGGGGGAGGAATTGATATCAAATCCGACACGACAATATGGTAAGTATAATCCATTCATCATAATAGATCAAACAAATCAAGTGTGTTACGTGCAATATCCAACAAAATTTAAACATCAAATAGAGAAATTGTGGGCCGTAGTAAAAATCAAGCCGCGAGAAGTTATAAGCACATATGAAAAAGAAGATCCATCGCAAATCAATCACCCGATGCCGATAGAATTAAATGATACAGACAATTGGGAGGAGATTCTCACAAGAACTTATATAGATGGAGAATACATATGTGATTATGAAGATGTTGAACTGGAAGATGCAGAAGATGAAAACGACGATGAATTCAATGAAAAATTGAAGAAAGACTTACCAATCGAAGAGTCTATCGAAGAAAAAATGTGAATTATGTAATTGTAATATATAAAATTTTCTAACTTTTTTAAATTATTTTTTAAACTTAATATATTCACATGTCAACAGGCATCCGTTGGAAACTCATAACATATGTTCGTTGCGATGGTTCAAATCGCCAATGAATGCCTGTTATGACTGTTCAGGCTGCCAACAGATGACAGTTTGTCGACACCAACGGATGCCCGTTTAAATGCTTCCAAAGGGTATACATTGCAAGTTGCACCAAATGTCCATTGAACAGTGTTATCATGAGTAACCTATGCCTACAACATCGATTTTGGTTCTCAACGGACATCCGTTGGAAAGTGAAATTGATGCTTATTGCAAAGGGAGATGTATTGTCGTTTTGGCGTACGTTGCCTTAAGAACAAGCGTTCGCAGTGGGCATCCGTTGGCAATTGCAATGGATACCTGTTGAGAAACCAACATTCGCGTCAATTTATTTTGTCCGTTGAGTTGACGTATTTTTCCAATGGATGCCCATTAGAAATTTTTGTATGTCATCCGTTTAGTTTTCAACACAATCTCAAAACAAAAATCCTCTCAAACACAAAATCTTTCAAACACTTAAACACAATACACAACGTGAGCTCGTCGATTCGTCGGTTACGGTGGTATGTTCTCGAGTCCGGCAGGAGCTCCGCCACCGCCTCCACTACCACTATATCGGCCCCCTTCACATATATCAACAACACCGATATTTGATAAAGAAGATGATATGGTGGACATAGGCGCTTTTATCGATAGTTTCGACGAGCGTCTTTTTGCCCTGATTATTGATCCTGAACGTCCGAACGGGATGTTATGGTAAGACTTTAATTAAATAATGTATATTTTATTTTATTTTAAATATGATCTAATCATTTTAATTTTCACGTGCAGGTTTGATGTAGATGATATTTTGAAACATACGAACAATAATATCATCCAAGGATCGCTAGAAGAATAACTATTATATTCCTGGCAAGTGACGCTAGAAGTCATACACCGCCGATGGTGGTGTACATTCATCGTAAGTAATTTTAATATAAAACTAACTTTTAAATTATTGCTTACTTTCATCTATAAACTAATTTATTGCAATTTAATTTTGCAGCGTGCATATAGACGGTAAAAGAAGGATGCGTAGTGCATCTACACAGTTTGGATGCACGACATGTAAGCCCAGTTGCGTTTGATGATGAACAACGTCAAGCATAACTATTACAAGAAGAATGCCAAATTGACCTAGGCAATGGATGAGGTATTCAACCAACTCGTCCAACATTGGGAGTCCGAGGACTTCAAGTCCAAGAGCGAGAAAGCCAAGAAATATTGATACGGCGAGAAGGTTTTCGGAGATAGTCCATATCGCCATATTTTGGGATCAAAATCATTCCCAAAATGAAAGAAAGAATTGGTAAAATTTATTTAAATTTATTATTTAAATTTTATTGTTATATAAAATTGTTATCTAATTATATTACTATAATGTTACAGATGCAGAGAATGGGAAGAGAACCTACTCTTCTTGAGCTGGTTGTAGAAACCAATGCCAAGAAGAAGTCCATCGTCGGGGAAGAGAGCGACGAACTCGAACTCGTCGACCCTCAAGCAGAATGAACCGTGAAAGCTGTGACGGAGAAGATCACACAACAATCACAAGTATGATGTTCAACTCCCGACCATCTTAGTCCTTTATAAAAAGACAAAATTTATTTAGAGGTAAATAATAATATTATTATTTATAATTCTTTACTTTAATAAAATATTTTCTAATGATGTTAACTTTAACGTGTTTTATTTTGTAGTCTGTTAGACCGTATAATGGGCGTCTATACGGTCTCGGTTCGCTCTAAAAGGATATCGTCGACGATGTCACGACGGTTACCCCCTCCCCCCGGTGGTTCAAGAGAGTTACACGAAACAACAACGTATCGAGTATCTAGAAACCACACTTCGGACAACGCAAGATGCTCTTCATGGAATGTAAAATGCTCTTCAGGTAACAGAATCGGAGCTTCGAGAAACTTGAGCAAAGATGTGTCACATGGAGATCATTATCAATTGCTAACCGGTTAAGTGTATCAACCGCCAGAACCAACGGGGGAAATAGCGCCAAGACAAGACCCGATAATCGACTCTGATTCAACTCCTACACGAGGTGTTGGCGATCCCGGGGATGAAGACGATGTTGTTAACTTAGAAGATTTGTAGTTTATGTTTTTATTCTATGTTTTTAATTTGTATAAATTTTTAAATTAATTTATTTTAATTTTTAGATTAATTTATTTAATTTTTTAATTTATTTTATTTTTTAAAAATTTTTAATTTTTTTTAGTTTTTTGTCACGTTTTCAACGGATGCCCGTTGGTATTTTTTAAACATTTCAACGGACATCTGTTGGACATGAAATATTCCCGCCTTTTTAGCAACGGATATCTGTTGTCATTTCCCGCCATATTGCCAACGGTCATCTGTTGAAAACATTCAATTCCCGTCATTTTTCTTTTCAACGGGTTGACATCGAATATATGTTACAAATTGCCAACGAATATCCGTTAGAAGATATTGTAACGGACATCCGTTGCCAGTTCCTAACGGATTTATCCATTACAAGCCCGTTGAAAATTTTCAACGGATATTTGTTCTATTGCACGCCCGTTGCAAATCGCAACGGATACAGATTTTCAACAGTTGATTTCCAACGGCTCAAAATCCATTGAGATTCGTTGGAAATAATCTGTTTTTTTTTTGTAGTGGTTCCTGTTTGGAAAAGAATTAACTGAAAGCAAAAAAGGTCAATCAAGCACCCTCGTGTTATGATAAGTTGTTAGGACATGACTTTTGGACTCGTATATATGATACTGGACAATCCTAAACTCTTGAACTGACTTTTAGGATTAGTTAGATCAAAGTTTATATTTGACATGGTATCAAAGTATGGTCGTCCCGGTTTGAATATACCGATATAGGGCCCCCGGTTGCGATGTCTATGCCCTAAGATCGAAACTGGACGTGAGAGGAGTGTTATGATAAATTGTCTAATATTGGTTAGGACATGTACTTTAAACTCATATAGAAGATATTAGACAACCCTAAACTCTTGAACTAGATTTTGTGATTAGTTAGGTTTTACCCCATACACCTCGAACCTCAATTATTATTTTATATGGTTATTGGTTTTATATGATATTTGTTATGAACTATTATTATTTTATATAAAGTTATTGATATAAATTATTATTATTTTATATAAAACTAAAGTTATAAATAATTGTGATGTTATAATATAAAGATAGAAATATATGAAATAATTGTAGAAACAAACATCGCATTAAATCGAAATATAGTTATGAGTAAAATATAGTTATGAGTGACGTGTTCATGCCAATAAACAAAAGAGAAAGATACATCTATATATCAAAATTTCTACGAAGAATTATTTTTTTTTAACCGTATAAAGCATTACAAAACTATTTAAATAAAAGAGAAACAAATTATGGACGATTTGAGTTTTTGTACCGTCATATAGATAGATTTTTTGGTTTCAATTTAATTATTTAAGTGAATTTTATATAAAATTCAGTTTTGCAAATAAAAGTATATAATAAAAATGAGCTAAAACGAAAAAAAAAAAACCAAATGAATCCACCTCCACTCACCTCTTCTCACGTTTCTGTTCAAGAAACATAATCACGAAACTATTTCACGTCTTTTTAGTCAAAATTCAAATTTCATTTTTCTGACCATAAATATAAAAGGTGTTTTATAAACCAGAAGTGGGTTATCTGTTTCTTAAGCCGGCTTTAGAACGCATATACATGAAATGTAATTTTTTATTGTAATTGCAGTTTTTTGAAAATATAACATGATATACAATATATATATATATATACTTGATTGATTTAAATTTTGATATCTTACGAAATTATTGTAGTTTAAAACATATTTATATTCTAAAAATAGTTAAAATTCTTTTTTAGCGACTTTAAAACATATATATTTAGTTAACATTCTTGGACAACGACATTGGACTTTAAAATTATGTTATTATCTAGGATTGTATTAAATCTTTTGTACTATTAAATGAATCAGACATAATATACGGAAAAAAAGAAAATCTATATTTTTATCCAAATAATAAAATTTGTTATACAATCTCATATAAATCATAAATTTTCAATTATTATTTAGAATTTCGTTATTATTTGGAATTCGAATATATTCGTACATCTTGTTTTGAGATTCGTACAAAACTAAAAGAATTATTTAAGCACCGAGTATATTAATATAAATTTGAATATTTATTTAAATTAAAAAGATAATACTTAGTTATATACGTTTAGAGATGGTTTCAAAAATATCATTGATATATTATTAGAGCTTCAATCTTGTTTTTCTTTTAAAAATCTTAGCTTCAATTCTATTTTTATAATATTGATATTCTCAAATTAATCTATGTGATCTATACGATCCAAGTGATCCACACGATCCTTGTTACTCATGTGATCCATGTGACCCTTGTTACCCATGTTATCTTTGTGATCCATGTGACCCTCGAAAATCGTTCGAAATCACTGGAAATCGTTTGGAAATCGCTTGAAATCGTTCGAAATTACTGGAAGTCATTCGAAAATCGTTCGGAAATTGTTGAAAACCGCTCGAGAATCACTGGAAATCACTGAAAATCGCTCGAAATCGCTGGAAATTACTCTCAACTTCGAAATTGTCTATCGTTCTTTTCTCTCAATTTTAAAATAGGCTTCTTTTAATGTCAAATTATATGTATTTTTTTTTATTAGGTTATCGAGAATATACGTGAAGCAAATAAACTCTAAAAAATATTTTTGATATTTTGACGGTTTAATAAGGGTGATATATATTGTGATAGAAAAAAAATACAATACATGGATCTTTTGAAACTCCAGCACAATTAAGCATGTATTTGACATTTCAACATAGACTTAAAATATATTATTGTTTTGACTATTTAGTTCTTCTCATTTTGATTAAATTCAATAAATAAAACATTTAGATTCGGAAAGATACGACAGGCGATCTTCCTATTGGTCTAACCAAGATGAAAATATATAGGATAATTTCAACACCGTGTTTTTGTATGATTATCACGTTTAGATTTAGTTAATCAAACAAATATTCTTAGGATATTCTTTATAAAGACAAATTATAATCATCCCATATAACAAAATACAAAAGAGTGAATGATTATTGCACAATGTTTATTAATAACCAAATTTTAATTGTGGCTGTATTCATTAATATTATAACTTAAAATTGTGATTTTAATATCCATTAAAAAGAAAAAAAAAGCTAAAACTATACATCCAGAAAACATATAATTGTTTTCTAATATAATATTTTTTATACAGGTCTAGTTTTTGTATGTAATTTTTCTAATAAAAAACACTCCAAATTTTGGTTACGAAGGTATATTTAAAAACTTAGTTTTTACGCAATATTAAAAACAATGAATTCAATTAAACTAAATTTAAATGACAACTACGATCAATTAGAATATAATTTTGATATTTTATAATCAACCTATAATAAAATTCATAAATATTTTATAATCAAATTGTCCTTATAAATATATTATTATATTTTATTCACCAAGAGTGTATATATTACTACAATAAAATTCTACTAAAAAGTTAACAAATTTTAGCTTTTTTAAAATGAACCTTAACACGTTATAAAAATATATAATTCATTATAGATTAAAGGGCATTTCAAAATTTTCATAACAAATAAATTGATTTACATCACAATTTTGACTGTGAAGTAGACATGTCCTACTACATTTTAACAAGTTTGATAATATTTTCGTCTTGGATCAAGTCGTAGATAAAGACTCCCCTATCCATTTGGAATATATTAACAATATCTCAATAATTATCTATCTCTAAATTCAAAATTTTAATAATTGAAAACAATTCTTTTAAACGGTAAAAGAATGAAAAAATATAATTATATATATATATATTTAATTGGATTCAAAGAGACGTCTAAATATAGAAAAAAATTTGAAAATAATTTTTTAATAATGTTTCTAAACTATATAAAAATATCCAATAAGCCAATAAATTAATAAAATCGTTAATAATATTAAAAATTAAAAATTGATTGATGTATATATTTATATGTCTATATATACATATAATATTTCTTATATATAATATTATTAATACATAATATTATTAATACATAATATTATTAATAATAAGAATAATATATATATTATGTATATAACACACATATATATAATTAAGAAGTAAATAGAAATAAATAGTATATTATGTATATTTTTGTCCAAGTATATTTTCGTTTTCTTTACAAAAATGAAATAGATCTTTTTCAACATTTAAAGATCTATATACCATTGGAGTATAGATTTGCTTTATCCATATTGAAATGTTTTAATATTCTCTTTGTATAATTATTGATGTATGAATATATCATTCTTTAGCTGTTTTATCTGTAAACCAAGACAAAACTTTGTTTGTCTAAGGTCTTTCATTTCAAATTCGTTTTTCAGATTCTAGCATTTTCAATATCTTTGGAGGTCTCAATTATATTCAAATCATCAACATAAATATCTATAATCACAAATCCACTTAATGTAACACATAAGGGCAAATAGGGTTATTCATGAATTCCCTTTTTAATAGTTATTCACTTAGATGATTGTACCACATATGTCCAGATTATTTTAATCCATACAAAGATCTCTGCAATTTGATTGTACGCATTTCTTTAGGTTTTGAGTTTGATGTTTTAGGCATTCTTACTCCTTCAGAGATTTTCATGTATATATCATTATCCAAAGATCCATATAGATATACTGCAACCACATCCTTAAGGTACATATCTAAGTCATTGGAAGATATTAAACTCATCAAATATCTAAATATGATTGAATCCACAAAATGAAAATATGTTTCCTCACAATGAATTCCAGGTCTCTAGGAAAACCCTTGTGCGACAATGCATGTCTTATATCTCATGACCTCATTGTTTTCTTTTCTCTTTCGTACAAAAACCCATTTGCATCCAACTAGTTTAACACCAGTGGGAGTTTGAACGATGAGTCCAAATATTTTTCTTTTATAATGAGTCTAATTCTATTTGCATAGCTTCTTTCCATTTCATCCAATCATGTCTCTTTTTCCATTCTAACACTGATATTGGTTCTCGATCTTCACTGTCATTTTCAAATTCTTTGGATACAGAGAAAGAGAATATTTCATCATTGTCATTTATTTCATCTCTTATTATAATCTTTTCATAATAGATATAATGGATAAAAAACCCATTGTTCTCTGTATGTTCATGATTATTTTCATGATTTTCATTTGGAAGATCATCTTCCTCATTTGTTTCTTTTTAGATGTTCTATATGATTTGAGAATCGTCATAATTATCAAAATTTTTCCTCTTTCAAGGATTTTTATCTTTAGAATCATTTGAAATTCCTTTACCTGCATGCCTTTTTGGTATTTCTATACGAGCAGGTGTATTTGTAACCGATACATATGATTTTGTAACCCGAGTTGTATCATTAAACCTATTTGGAAGTCGATTTGCAATATTTTGTAAATGTATTATCTTTTGTACTTCCATATTACATTGTTTTGTAGTAGAATCAAGATATAACAATGATTGTGTTTTTCATATTAGATCTTGTGAGGCTTTTTTTGTTCATCCTCCTAACGGTGGCAATTAATTCTCATTAAAATGAAAATTAGAAAAACGAGATGTGAACACATCACCCGTTTGTGGTTTAAGATATCTAATGATAGATGGTGAATTATATCTAACATAAATTCCTAATCTTCGTTATGGGCCCATTTTTGTTCGTTGTGGTAGAGCAACCGAAACATATACTCCACAACCAATAGATGAGATATATTTGGTTCTTGGCCATTTGCTAATTGCAATGGAGAATATTTATGATAAGCACTTGGTCTTATTTGAACTGGTGTTGCAATATGTAAAATGGCATGCCCCAAGCAGAAATTGGGAGTTTCATTTTCATTAGAAATGGTCGAGCAATAAATTGGAGACGTTTGATCAATGAATCTACCATAAAATTTTGTGTATGAACACGTGGTACATGATATTCAATTTCAATACCAATCGATATACAATAGTCTTTGAAAACTTGAGAAGTGAATTCATCAACGTTTATCAAGCTTCACCTTCTTAATAGGGTGATTGGAGAATTGAGCTCGTAATTTGGTATGTGAGCAAAAAACCTCGCAAATGCAACATTGCGGGTTGATAATAGGCAAACATGTGACCATCTACTTGAAACATCAATTAATACCATAAAGTATCGAAATGGTCCACTTGATGGATGAATAGGTCCACATATATCCCCATGTAATCGTTCTAAAAATGATGGTGATTCATGTCCAACTTTGATCGATGATGGGCTTATTATCAATTTTCTTTGAGAACAAGCACTACTTGCGATCTCATGAGATTGAAATATCTTTTTCATATTTTAATAGATGACCATTAGAATTTTGAATGATTTTTCGCATCAGTATTGAACCAGGGTGACCCAATCAATCATGCCAAATCTTAAACATATCTTTGTATTTCGGGTTGAATGCGACATATGATTCCACCATTCTTTTTTTTTTTGTGAAATATAGTCCAGAGGATAAAAAAACTGGTAATATTTCCACAATATGTTTCTTTCTAAACACCATTGTCGTGATATAAAGATATTCACGATTTTTATCATTCATCATTTCAACATGATATCCATTTTGGTGAATATCTTTGAAACTCAATAAGTTTCTTTAGAATTATAGAAAGAACAATGCATCTAGTATAATAAATTTTGTCCCCCACGATATTATAAAATTTGTTTCTCCACATCCCTTAATTATTTTTGCACTTTCAGATATCGTATTGACACTGGATTCATATATTCTCAACTTGGAGAGATACTTTTTATCTTTCAATATTGTGTGTGTCGTAGCACAATCGGTTAGATATATGTCTCCATCATTGATATTTGATCGTAACATATTTTGTGTTACTTTGATCCGATAATGATATGAATGAACCTGAAAATATGAAGCAAACTTTGCATATAATTTAGAATGGTGTAAGAAAATATTCCAATAAAAGATAATCTAAAAAACAACGAAAGAAAAATACATCCGAAAAAATAATAAAACAAGCTAAGTCTTAAAATGAGAAAATTGATAGCAAAAGAAATTCATGTTGATATCTCATTTTCTTTCCTCATATTCATTGTCAGATACATAAATGCGATGTCTAGGTGCATTCCATCCTTGTCGTCATCTAGAAAATCATAGAGATTATCTGAGACAAAGTTCGTTTGAACATTTTTGTCTTTATCTGTTAGTGACTTCTGGTATAAATAAACAAAATATCTTAGTGTACGACACAATTTGGAACCAATGTCCATTCATACCAAATCGATGACATATTTTATCTTTTCGCTTTTTAGTCAGCATTTCATTTTCAATCACTCGATGATTTTTCTTTTTATTTTCTTAGTGATGGAAATTATTTGGTGGATTGATTCGACCTCGTCCTCTACATATCCATTTCCACGTCCACGACCACGTCCACAGCCTCGACCACGACCACGATATATCCACATCCACGGTCATACCAGTGGTTATAATTTGATGAAGTCACATTCGTTTCATAAAATAATGCAGAAAACACGTGGAAAGAGCATGGTGATTTTTCATTAATAGGTCGTTATGTTGTTGTGCAATGATGAGAAGTTGTAACAATTCACGATAGGCCTTACAATCCTTCGCGCGATATTGTTGTTGTAAAATTACATTATCAGTATGAAATGTTGATAATATTTTTTCCAACTTATCATAATAACTTATCTTTTCTCATATAATTTCATCTTGGAGATATTTCGAACATCGCAGAATTAAATTCAACCAATCATTCTTTGCCTTTGGAAGGATCACATATTTTTGGTGATCAAATCGATCATTAAGAGATTCTCACAAATCTGCGAGATCTTTTTTATTTTATATTCATTTTTAGCCCACTAACAATATGATGGCATAAAAATATCATAGCTTTTGTCTTTTCCTCGACTCAGTAATTATTTTCTTTATCGATCGAGACAATGAGCTTTTTACCTTTAGATGCATTTTAGCATCAAATGCTCATCTCATATAGTATTAATTAGAGGCATCTAGTGCCGTGATTTTGAGATTCAACAAGTTCGACATGAAGATCTGTTAGCATTGAAGAAAGATAAATTAATATGAGTTACGACATTAAAATAAATTAGAGAAATTATTATGATTAATGTGTTAGATTCGTCTATAATTGTAAATAATTCATTTTTAGATTGATTTAACCAATTAATAATTAAATAATAAAAATAATTTAAATAAATAATGGATGAATTTTTCCATCCTCTACATAAATAAAATAACTAAAAAATAAGTATAATGTAAAAACTGGTGGTTCAACCATCCTTATAACAATAAAAAAATAATAAAAAAAATATAAGTTATATAACTAATGGGATGGATTTTTCATCCCTCACATAAATAAAATAAGTAACAAAATAATATATAACGTAAAAAATAGTGACTCAACCATCCTTAAAACAACAATAAAATAATAAAAAATATATGTTAAATAAATAATGGGATGAATATTTTCATCCTCCACATAAATAAGTTAAATAAAAAATAAAATAAATATAACATAAAAAATTGGTGACATAGCCACCCTTGTAAAAAGAAACAACAAATAAATATTATTGATCGGTAACCTAGCACGCGAAATTATATAGTATAATATATTATTACCGGAACTTAATCCGTGATGTCTTTATAATATGATATATATTTAAATTTTGTATTATGAGCGGGATATATATTCCGCGAGGTCCATATAACTTTTTATTTGAAATCGAATCTAAATCGAAACCAAAATTGATTGAAAATCAAGATCGTAACAAAATTGAAATTAAAAATAATCATATAATGTATAATATTGTATTATTTTTCTTAATTAAATAGACGAATCGTGATGATAACGGTTAAACATTGAAAAATTAATCGATGTATATATATTATATATAATATTATTAATAATAATAATATATATATTATGTAGATAATATATATAATTAAGAAGTAATATGTATAATTAAAATGTTTGTATATATTATATACACATGTATATATATAATATTTATATATAATAAATAAAAAATAAAATTAAAATAGAAATTATCAAAATAAATTGAAGAGAGAGAATGAAAAGTATACATATTATTACAATAAAATTCCACTAAAAAGTTAACAAATTTTAGTTTTTTAAAATGAACCTTAACACATTATAAAAATATAAAATTCATAATAGAATAAAGGGCAATTCAAAATTTTCATAACAAATAAATTGACTTTACCCCTTTTCCCGTTTCATAATAGATTGATTAAACTAAGAAAAAAAAAAGAATTAGCATTTCAATATATTTTTATTGACCAATTAGAATTGCCTCCCAGAATCTATAATTGTCTCAAAAAGTCGTAAAAGAGTTGTGGATACTGCTGTACGCACATCAGATGCTGGATATCTTACGCGCAGACTTGTTGAAGTAGTTCAACATATTGTTGTACATAGAACAGATTGTGACACCATTCGAAAGATTTCTATGAGTCCTCAAAATAAAAATAGGATGATGTCAGAAAGAACTTTTATCCAAACATTAATTGGACTTAATTGATTCATAATTTATATTTCGTCTTTTCTTTCCTTTTCCTTTGTTTCGAGAAAGAGATCGATCAATTCCGATTTTTTTGACAGTCGGGCGGCGGCGGCTGACTCAAGTGCCCCCCGAACCGCACGAAATGGTCGTCTATTACACAGCTCACTAACTCAGGTTGGGGTGGGGGTACCGGCGGTCTGGAAAGGGAATGCAAATTTGAGTTATAGAAGCGGGCGTGCTCCCTTCTAAACATCGAGTCGAGTTTAGCCGAGAGTGATCCCGTGGGAGTTTGGAGCAATTCCCGTTGGAGGGATTGGATATAGGTTGGTTGAATGGGAATAAGAGGTCATTCAAGGAATGCCTGAACGCACCCCAGCGTCGGTAGGGACCCAGAGAGCTGATTTACATCACAATTTTTATTGTGAAGTAGACAAGTCATACTACAGTTTAACAAGTTTGATATTTTCGTCTTGGATCAGTTGTAGATAAAGACTCCCCTATCCATTTGGAATATGTAAACAATATTTCAATAATTACCTATCTCTAAATTCAAAATTTTAAAAATGAAAACAAATCTTTTAAACGGTAAAAGAATGAAAAAAAATCTAATTATATATATTTAATTGGATTCAAAGAGGCATCTAAATATAGAAAAAAATTTGAAAATGATTATTTAATAATATATTTAAAATATATAAAAATATCAAATAAGCCAATAAAAATATAAAATCGTTAATAATATATTTTTAAAAACTACTGCATCTTAAGTAAAGTAGAATACGTTATTAATTTAATATATGATTTGAATATAAATTAATTGAGTTTAACTTTCTACCAAAAGCATTGACACATGACAGCTGGATAACCTCATACATTCCGATTCTTTCTAGCTTTTCTTTATAGTCTAACTAGTTCGAAAGTGTTACCATTTATTATTTTTTTATTTAGTTTTCAATTCATATCAATATTTTTAAAGAGTAAAAGAATATTATATATCATACATTCACCATTTTAAATCATTTATTTTCAGTTCATACTTTTTTATTTCTAATGTAAAGGCAAATTATCATTCTAATGTAAAAGCAAACCATAAAATTAAAATAAAATTCAGTATTTAAACTATTATTTCCGAGAGTAAAATTATTTATGTTTATATTTATATTTTAAAAAAAGTGAGTTAAGAAAATATATTAGATCCAAAGTCCAAAATTTGTTTTGCATCACTATCATAGTTTAATACGAAATATATACTTCTAAATTAGTAAAAAAAATTAAAGAAGCTAAAATATGTATTATAATCAAATAAATTTATTTGTATTTTAACTTTATGATTTTTTTTGTGGAAAGGAACTTATACATTTTCATTTTATTTTGCTAGGTTCTTTTAAATTGCAATTAACATAGTGATTCCATGTGTCACATCTTGTAACGTGCGAATACATTTATGATTATAAAATATTTGCAAATTTTAGAGAAGTGATGTATGATGTCTCTAATTCCCCGACAAAATTTATAAATTAATATTATGAGTGTCAAGAATCTTTATGTCACCAAGAAGATAAAACAAAGGTTCACACGTCAGAAGGAAAAAAAATCATTGATGTATTTGCTAATCCACATTTGCAACAATTTACGGAAATTATGTGTCCAATTATTAACAAAGTTAAAAGAAATTGTCAATTGAGATGGACATAAGATTATTTTATATCAATTTATTTATTCTTTTTTATCATTTGTTAATTTTTAATTATCGTATATATATATATCATATTTTACAATGCGTTTGTACATATTTTTTATGTTTTGATGTTTATGACAGGTGTTATTGGAAATAATTATTATAAATTAGAAAATGATGCAATGGATGACATGAAGAGCAAATTTGGATTTATTGATTGTTATGGAATCAATTGAAATGTCGTGATGCAATGTAGAATCATCAATCATTATACAAAAAAGTTGGTTTATAAATTGTCATGCATCAAAAATATTAATGCCATTTTACTAATTTTAATTTAATATATATATATATTGAAATATTGATGGAAATTTGTTTAAAGAAACCCAAAATATGTTTTCAAACTAAACGTAAAAATTACTATTACTACACTTTATGAGATAAAAAATACAAATAAAAAAATTTTGAAAATCAATATGACTAATAAATCCGTTGAAATATCTAAGATAATATTTGAGTTTATATTATGTATGTATAATATAAAGTTTAACTTGGATATTTATTTTCTTTCTTCTTCCTTGAGTTTAATATTTGAATGCACGAATATTATATAGATGTTCAAAAAGAAAATTTTATGGTCTGATTTGTTTCCGTATTTGTGGGCCACTTCAGGGCCCTAAACAGGCCCAATATAGGCCCATCATTAAACGGTATCTCATCAACTCGTTTTGCTGGTACTTTACATTAGAGCCACATGCCCACTCACTCTGATCTTCCTATTGTTCGTAAGACTAAATGGTTCGTCAATCTACAATTGACTCTAATCTAATTTATATAAATACGGATTGGATTGAATTTTTTAATCCATATATAAAATTAGTTTATGGGTTGGATTAAAGTTTTAGTCGATTCATATGGACTGATCTATATGGATTACGGGTCAATCGATAGGCTAAAATTAAAAATATATTATATATATTATATTATATATATGATCAATATTTTGGTATTCTTAACTTTCTCTATTATCCTATTCTCTCTAAATTATCATTACTAATCTTATTTCTCACTCAACTTTAAAAATTCATCCTATTTTCCATTCCGTTAAATATCCGTTAATTTCTCTGTTAATTTTTTAAAACAGTCTATTCCTCCCAAACTATATCGACATCGATACTGTGAATTGGTATACATGTTTTGTGATGTGCTAAGCATTTATATAACTATCATCGCTTCCGAATCACCTTTTAATATTTGTTCTTGGATTTTTAACAAATACAGAAATCGACTTCTCCTAGAAAATGTACAAGTTTTACTTTGTTATTGTTCTTGGATGCATGGTTTTTAAAGATGACGAAAAAGGTAATACAATTTCAAATATATCTATTTTTTGTTTATAATTTTGTTTAATATATTATTTTAATTTATGTATTTATTTTTGTTTTGTTTATAGGTATGGATAATGAAGAAAATAAAGATTAAAGATAAAATATTTTTATTTAGAATTTTAAACTTTTATTTAGATTTTCTATATTGTTTATGAATTATTTTTACATTTTAACATTTTTAAAGTATTTAGATGTTTTTATTTAAAATTTTAGATATTTTTTGAATTATTTATGATTTTTTGATATTTTATTAATTAATTTATTATATAATTGTAAAAAAATTCAACCCACGAGTCAACCCATATAACCACACTTTTTAGTGGTCTAGGCTGATTTGAAAAATCTCAATCCATTTTGAATATAGATTGGGCTGGATTCACCTAAAAATAACCCGATCCATGATGGATTGAGTTGCATTGGGCTAGACCAACCCAATTAGCACCCCTTCGTACCAACATTCAAGAAAGCGACCTAGACATAAAAGTTTGTAGATAACCCGATTTTTTTTTTAAAACAAAATTTCTGAATGGTCGATCGATTAGGTGGACTAGCCGGTGGGGACTAATAATAATAACAAAAAGAATTATTTTCTTTTTTTTTTATCAAATTTGGTGAATATTCTCGTTTATTATTTTTTATAGAATCCCAATTAATTTATATATTATCTTTTTCTTTTATATATTATCTTTTTCTTACATTACAAAAAATTATATTAATAAATTTTTTATTGTTATACTTCATGTTATTTCACAATATCATTACAAAATAAAAAAACATTTCACCTCCTCCGTGCATACAATCAATCATTTGTAGTTCCCCATCAAAAAATATGAATGCATATCGAAATAAAGACGCTAGTTGAAAAATGAAAAGGATAGAGGAATTGAAATATCAGGTGGTGATATTTGAGACAGACTACAAGTATATTGAGAATGCGATGAAGCGAACGTCTGATTGGCCTCGATTTGATAATGTATTAATATATATTCATTCGATGCTAGACATGTTTCCACAATGATAGGTGGCATTTATAAGACGAGACACAAATCGTTGTGCGGATATAATGGCAAGAATAAAGTTTCATATGATATATACAATTTCTTTGCCACATGTATTCCATATCGATTGTATACAACATTGCAAAATAATATGTACGAAATAATCATAAATAAACAGAAAATCTCTTTTAGAAAAAAAAAACACCATTATCTCAACCAAAAATATTTGAGGCGGATTGCAAATATATTGAGAGTGCGATGAAAATATGGTTTGATTGACCTCGATTTGATCCTATGTTAAAATATATTCACTCAATTATAAGTTTTCATAATAACAGATGAGATTTATAAGACAAGACCCAAATCGTTATGTTAAACAATTACAAAAAAGAAGAATCAAATTTTATGTTGATAAATAAATTTTTTTTCTAGTATCTATTTTTTTGCATTGCCATAATTGGTATAATACACAATCATCTCCAAGTCATTCCTTTTTCTACAATTTTCTATTGCGTAAATGTATATTACATTTTCTTTTTCTATGCATTCACAAAAATGTTTTAACGTCAATATAAACTTATACAAACTATCTATCAAATGTAGAAGAAATTATTCTCATGTTCTTCACAAGTTCTACTATCAGTCTCTCAAATTCTACATGGTATCAGAGCATATCTGATCTAGAGACTCTAATTCTTCTGCAACCTTATTCTTGTATCAAATCTCGACCGCCTAGCTATGGACACCGCAAGCAAACGCATACCAATTCTTCTCAATGGTGACAACTACACCATATGGTTCAGACTCCTTGACGCGAATCTCAAGAGCTGCTCGTTGTGGGGTAATGTTCAACCCTCACCCGATGAAGGATAGACCGCCGATGCTGCTGCAAATCGAGCCAAGAAGGCACAAGCGGAGTACACAGCCCTCGTCATCATCCAAAATTCTCTCGAAGTCCATCTCCTTCAGGCTTATGGCCACATCCGCAAGCCGAAGGATCTGTGGGATGAACTCAAGGAGGTCTACAGACACGTCTCCACCTTCAACTGAATCTACGAGGTTCGCAAGAGGCTTCACACAATCCAACAAGAAGGCCACCCGTTCAATGAACTCATTGCCCAACTAAAAGACCTATAGGCTGAACTCGGATATCTACATCCAGCAACAACGGATCTGAAGGAGATCATGATTCGACACAATCAAGACAAAGTTTTAATTTATTGTCGCAAGAGGCTCCACACAATCCAACATTTTGCCCGCATAAATAGCAACGGATTCCCGTTGGAAGGCTAAATTCCCGCTCATTTTCCTTGCATGAATGGCAACAGACGTCCGTTGAAAGTTGTAACGGACGTCCGTTGCCCTTTTCCAACGTCCCTCCATTGCAAGTTTGCAATAGTCATCCGTTACAAAGATTTACAACGGGGATCCGTTACCATGTATCCAACGGAGTCTCTCGTTGAAATGCCCGTTACAATGTTGCAACGGATATTATCCGTTGGAAGACCGTTGCGAATTGCAACAGATCGGAATTTCCAACGACCGATTCCCAACGGACGGGAATCTGTTGACATCCGTTGGAAAGAGCACTTTCCAACGGAATTTAGGCATTTTCCAACGGATATGTCTGTTGAAAAATACCTGTTTTTTGTAGTGACTCTTGATGCATCTTATCATGATCTAATTAATCATGTTCTTCATCAATCAGAATTTCCTTCACTTAACGAAGTGTGTATGATGATCAAGAAAGAAGAGGGATCCAAACGGCTCTTCAAGGGACCTACGGAGATCGCCCATCCAATACTGACCGTAAAACTTCTTATTACTGTGATCATTGCAGGAAAAAAAAGGGCACTCCAAAGAATGATGTTGGATCCTTCACCCTCACCTCAAAACCCGAGGAAGGCAGGGATTACATCCGAAAGAATCATCCCACTATGCATCACAACCCAAGGCCTCACAGGGATCACAATCCCAATACGTATCACTAGAGGCGCTTGAACACATGCTCAACAAGGTCCTCACCGCCTCAGACAATACCAAGGCTGATCCAAAAGTGGATGGTAACATTGCTTTACTCTCTCGTCTTAAACATCATGTTGTCATTGACTCGGGAGCGACATCGCACATGATAAAAGATAAATATTTTCTTGAGCATATGCAAAAATAAATAGGAGAGGTTGCTATAGCCGATGGTCAAAGTGTCCCGATAAAAGGCATAGGAACATTAAAATTGCTTACAAAAGACTCGACCGCGCTATATGTACCTGATTTTAAAACTAACCTTATTTCGGTTCAAAAATTGGCTAAAGATTGTAATTTTCTTGTATGCTTTGATTCTAACAAATTTTGGTTACAGGATATTGAGACAAAAAGTATCATAGGAGGTGGAACACTACGAAATGGTCTTAACGTGCTTGAAGAGCTTATCACCCCTACATATTCTTTATCTCGTGCTTTATTAGCTTTTTCATCTATTTCCAACAAAGATGATGCTTCGTCTAAGTTGTGGCATGCTAGACTAGGTCATCCTCATTTGCAATCTCTCAAACATGTTTTCCGACATATTAGTTATGATCATGAGAAGTGTGAGTCTTGTATCTTGGGCAAGCATTGTAGAACCGTTTTTCCTATTTCTAAAACACTATATAACAAGTGTTTTCAACTGATTCATTCGGATGTTTGGACTGCTCCATGTTTACTAGAGATCAAAAGAAGTATTTTTTAAGCTTTATTGACGAGAAATCGAAATTTACATGGCTATATCTTCTAGAATCTAAATCTGTCATCTATGATTGTTTTGTTATATTCTATCAGCATATTTTAACCCAATACAAAGTAAAAATTAAGTGCCTCCGTACAGATAATGATGGTGAATTCATCAATCACAAGCTTGAATCGTTCCTTGTCCAACACGGCATCGTTCACCAGAAATCATGCCCTTATATGCCCCAACAAAATGGAGTCGCAGAGCGCAAGAACCGACACCTCATGGAGGTCTCTCGTACTATCATGTTCGACCGAAATGCTCCCAAGAGATTTTGGAGGGATGCGGTCCTCACAGCATATCACCTCATTAATCGTCTACCGACTAAATGCCTTGACAACAAAATGCCATATGAGGTATTAAACAACTTAAAACCCAACATAGATTATTTGTGTATTTTTTAGTGTGTTTGTTACGTGTTTGTTGCAGACAACCAACGTACCAAGCTCGATCCAACAAAGCATTAAGTGCATGTTTGTGGGATATAGTTCTTTGTACAAATGTTATAACCCAAACTCTCGCCGTATAATCGTGTCTCGAGAAGTCAAGTTTAATGAATGATGCAGTTTCTATGGAAATCAAGATTGGAAAGAGCTTGAAAATCTCTCGGTACCCTATGATCTCAACTCTTCCCTACAATATTTCGTAACACAACTGCAGAGTAAAGGTGTTACAGGTCAAGAAGATAGCAAAAATGATGGGAGGAATCGGGCCGTTGATGATACAACACAACCCGCTCGTGTTGGTGATGACAGAAATCTCGCAGAAGAAACAACCCGAGTCAGGGAGCTAGGATACCCGTACGGGGCAAGCAGCCCGCCCGTGCTCACTACCCAGCACGAGCATACTGGTGTTGACAGAAACCTTGCAGAAGAAACAATCCGGGTCGGGGAGCCAGGAGACTCGCTCGGGGCACGCAACCCGCCCGTGCTCACTACCTAGCACGAGCGTGCTGTTGTTGACAGAAACCTCGCAGAAAAAACAACCCGGGTCGAGGAGCCAAGAGACCCACGCGGGGCAAGCACAGATCATGACAGCCCGCTCGTGCTCTCTATCCAACTTGAGTGTGTTGGTCTCACAGAGGGAACAGCACGACCCGGGGAGAGCGGAGACCCGTGTGGGGCGAACACGGGCTCTGACACTGATCGGGACCGCTGACGGGGACAGTCATGAAAACAAAAAAACACTCAAAAATGCCATCATTCAGGAACATCACAGTGCCGTTGTCCCTCGTCGCAGCACCGTATTCCAAAATTAGTCTCCGAATGGCTATACAAGGGAGAATAATATACCGGTCTTGTTGTTGCTTATCCAATTCAAAATTATTGTGATATTTCCTCATTACCTACTCACCATTGTGCGTTTCTCAGTAAAATTGACCAATATCATGAAGCTCAGTCGTACTCAGAGGTCGTGAATCAGCCCGAATGGATGTCTGCAATGCAAAAGGAAATCTGCGCACTGGAGAAAAACCAAACATGGGACCTAGTCGATCTCCCCCGAGATAAGAAAACCTATCGACTGTCGATGGATATTTAAGATCAAGTACAAGAGTGATGAGTCAATCGAACGACACAAAGCCCGGCTTGTGGCAAAAGGCTACACTCAAACCTAAGGAGAAGACTACACTGAGACCTTTACTCCCGTAGCAAAACTTCATACAGTACGACTTCTGTTATCCATTGCAGTTAATATTAACTGGGATCTATGGCAGATGGACGTCAAGAAAGCATTCCTCCATGGCGATCTTGACGAAGAAATATACATGCAATGTCCCCCGGGATATACCAAGGGCGCATGGCAAGTATGTAAACTAAAAAAGGCTATATACGGGCTCAAACAATCCCCAAGAGCTTGGTACCATAAGCTCCATGATGCCCTCACCAAACATGGCTTTACCAAAAGCGAAGCGGATCAGTCTTTGTTTCCAATTTGGGGGGAATCAGGTACAATTGTTCTTTTAGTGTATGTTGATGATATCATAATTACTGGAAGTGATCGCATAGGAATTGAAAACACAAAAGAGTATCTGAAACAAACATTTGATGTTAAAGACTTAGGAGAATTAAAATACTTCCTTGGAATTGAAGTTACTCGTTCTACTAACGATTTGTTCTTGTCCTAAAGAAAGTATACTCTTGATCTACTGAATGAGAAAGGAAAACTAGGTACCAAACCGGTTAAGACACCTATTGAGGAGAAACACAAGACTCATCGCGAGGGGGAACTTATATCCAATGTCGCCCAATATCAACAACTCGTGGGAAAATTAATCTACCTCACAATCACTCGTTCCGACATCTGCTTTGTTGTAGGTCAAGTCAGTTAGCATATGCATGCCCCAAGAAAACAACACTGGCATCTAGTGGAGAGAATTCTCAGACATTTCAAGGGATCGCTGGGAAAAGGAGTATGGATGTAAAGCAATGGTCATACAACAATCGTGGGAAAGAAAGCAATGTACACTTGTCTTTCTTTACAATGCACCAAAAGATTTCCGCAGATAACTCCACCTGAGTTAGATGTAAATAAACACTAATTGTTTCTCTCCATTTCTCACTCTATCGCTCTAAGTACACTTGCAACTCTGTGATCTGCACTCACGTAGTCTGCCGTACTTTTTCGATATTTTTCTCCCAATAATTTAACTGCCTTTTTATATCAAGTTAACTTATCAATTCTTCACGTGTGTCCATGTCAACCCACCAATTTTCCAGCTGCACACCCTTCTTTTTCTCACATCTTGATTTGTTTTGATTCTCTTTATTCTTCTCCTTATTATTCTCTTTGACTCTTTTATCTTCTCCTCATTTTTCTCTTGAAACATTGTGCTCCTTATATTTCTCAACAACCTGATTTTCAAAATATATTATATGTTCCTAAATTATTGCATTAACAATGTGAACTAATGATAATGACAAAGACGGTGTTATTTGATCATCACAAATAAATTATACTTAGATTTTATGGTTTATTATTCTTTATAACATCTCAATTAATATGAATATTTTTTCAAAACAAAATTTGAACATGTAAAAACTAATATTTGAATTATTCATATTATTTATATAAATCCTATGTAATTTTTGCATAACAAGACAAATAAATTCTATTTTTTTTTATATTAGTGATTAAAAGTATAAAATAAACGTTGAATTTGAGTCCAATGTAAAATATTTTAATGAAGACTATGAAAAAATTGAATTCGATAATTAAAAATTAAGTATTTGATTATAATGGTTGAAGTTAAAATTGAAGTGTAATTACGGAAAATATAGAGATATATTTAGATTAAATGGAGAAATTAACATTGAAGTAAAGTATAAAAAAATATAGAAAATTATTATTTCTTTTATATGTTAGTATGATTTTGTTTAATTTTTTTATATTTGATATTTATTTATGAATACTTAAAAAATTAACTTTTAGAATACAACAATTGTTAACTATAATATATAGTCTAAACATTCTAGCGTAGGTGTCGAGTGACCCCTCATTTAATGGCTAACGCTTTTTTAAACATTGGTTCATACATTTACGACACATATATCTTATCTATATTAAACACAAAGAATTATAAACAATATCTATAATAATGTGACATGATTTCAGCTATTGAATTTTGGAAATAATAAAACTATAGTTGCCTCCACATTTTAATTTATTAAAATTTGATATATTTATATGTAGTACGATGTATATAATTTATATAATATGTGTATAGTTATATTAATGTTTTCAATTTATTATTTAAAAAAATTTAAGTTTGTTTTTTTAATTCAGAAAATTGCTTTGAACATTTGATCCATTTATATCTTATTTGTTTGAGATTAAATTTGTGTGTTCTTATGATATAAACATCACACATATTAGACTTATGACAAATGTTTTTTTTTTAATTAATTTTCTTTTATATATTATTGCTTTCTTACATTACCAAAAAATTATATTAATAAATTTTTTATCGTTATACTGCATGTTATTTCACAATATCATTACACAATAAAAATTATTGGTATACATAATTGTGAAATGATATATACGGAATAATCGTAAATTAACAGAAAATATTTAAAAAAAAACACCATTATTTCAACCAAAAATATTTGAGACATATTGTAAATATATTAAAAGTGTGATGAAAATTATTTGATCCAATGTTGATATATATTCACTCGATATTAGACAAAGTTTTCACAGTAACAAGTGACATTCATAAGGCGGAACACAAATAAAATGTGTTATACAACAAGGAGAAGAATCAAGATTCATATCGATAAATACATTTTTTTAGCATCTATTCTATCTTTCATTAAAAAAACAATCGTAAATTAATAGAAAATGTCTTTCATTAAAAAAACACCATTATCTCAACCCAAAAGAAATTGTCATAAAATCTAACATAACGCGTTTACATAATATCAATAATATATGTTGATATATAGATATAGATCTGTATGTGTATAGGGTAGATACAAAAATCACTCATGATAGTTTGTCATCTCTTCAGGTTTACACCAACAACAACAAAAAAAAAACAATTAAAAAAAAAACTCCCAAAATTCCAGTTCAGTGCTTCTGGTCCAAGTCAAGTTCCTACTAAGAGCCATGAATATGAAGAAAAGAAGAAGATGCATTACTTGGTCTGTGAATCAATTCATCTAAATCTTCTTTTTGTCTCTCCATAAGCAACAACTCCAAGTACAGTAATGGTATAACCGCCGATTCCCATCACCGTGACTGGATTTCGAAAGAGCAGTATCGATATTACAACCGCAACCGCTCCTTTGGCGTTTCCAAGGACCTAAAGCAGCAATATTAAGTCATACCAAAGTTTTTTACAACGAAAAAGGATCGAAAAGAGTCACACAATAGACACAACACAATGCTCAAATCTTCTAAACCAATGATTTAGTATCTCCATTTAGTTATCATCCATCTAGGATTAGTTTGTTAAGTTTGTAACATTCTAAGTCTTCGGTTCCTCGTAAGTCAAATTCTATTACACAGATGGTCAAGGAAATCTAAGAGCTAAGCCAAATTGAAAGGCTTTAGGAAGAAGGCATGGTATGCCCATAATTATAAAAAGTTGCAGACAGAAACATGTGTTCAAATACACCATAAAAACTCTACCTTTGAAATTTAGATAGCACTACTAAAAATTTCAATATTGCAAACGGAATTTGCGCACTGTGCTCTCCATCTCTAAATTTGGGGACGGATTATAGACAAAATAGGGACGGAAAAAGAAATATGTCCCTAATCCGTGCGGAAATTTGCATACGGAGAAACCGTCCCTAAATCGTCTGTATTTGCAGACGGATTGGAAACAGATCAGGAGGGCTTCCCGAATTAGGGACGCTGCCTATGGGCGCCCGCGATTTGCGGACAGGTGCAGCTTTCATCCGCAAATTTGCAGACGGTTGTAACCTCCGTCCGCAATATGCGGACGCCCGTCGGCTGCCGTCCCTAAACCGGGACGGCCACAAATCCATTTAGGACGAATTCGGGACGACTCGTAGGCAACTATTTGTCTTAGTCCGTATTCCGTCCAGAAATTACCTAACCCCCAACCTTTGATTCGTTTTTCATACACAATTCTCATATCTTTCACCACATATCTTCTTATTGTTTGCAATTACAATGACATCTTCGTCGAGATCGAATATTTTCGTTTCTAGACAATTGATGTACAGAAGAATTGATCCAATAACTGAAGGTGTATCGAAGTAGTTCATAGAAGGCGTTACACAGTTTATGACGATGACGACAAATCAACAAGTTTATGAAGAAACCGGTAAGTTGTTTGTTCATGCGTCAAATACAAAAATGAAAATTTGCTAATGAGAGAACCGTTTGGAAGCATCTTTATTTAAGAGATTTTACTCCAACTTATTTCATATGGTTATGTAATGGACAAAAATTTTGTACCACGACCCAGTAATGTTGTGGGAAATTTTAGTAGGGCACTGTACATCATGACCATGGTCATGAAACTTACAAAGCATTTTAAATTAGGGCAATCAAGGCAGGAAAGTCAACTGATTTTAAGCTAGAGAGAGAGAGAGAGAGAGATGTGAATACCTGGAGGGTCAATGCACTTGTGTGCTTGGTCACCAAAAAGTTCAACAAGTTGGCTGAATAAGCCATGGCGGAATTAAGCAAAAGAAGCAGCCACATGTACTGATGTTGTCTTCCAAGTGAAATAGTTACATTCACCACATCAGGTTCCATAACAAGTGTTACAGGCAATAGGGCTATAACAGCAATTGGAGACATGTACAACATCAAGTTCATCGAGTTTAATTTTTCCCTGTCGAAGAATATAAGACATCTTAAAACATCTTTAATGAATTTTATCAGTTATTCACACCAAGATATGCACTAATTAAGATTAAATCAGACCTTGCAAGTATATTATAAACCAATATTTATACTGTTTTAGAAGGACATTTTTCAGTTATGAGGGCTCTTGATTAGGTAAACAGAGCAAAACTGGTGGCTGAATAAAAACAAAAGTATAGTATTTACCCTTCGGAAGAAAGTAGGATGCCCTGAAGAACAGATTTGAAGGCTCTCGCTGCCGTGGCACTAATGCACATAATAAATCCAAACCAGTGAAAACCCGGCTCACCCTGCCACCAAAAACGGGCGTAAATCAGAATCACAAATGTTTGTTTCATAAACCGGCTCTCCACGAATGAAATCAGTTCAAAAAACTGATAGAACAACTTGATAAGCATCTAAGAGAACAGAGAACAATACAAGAAAGCACACCTTGTAGGCGAAACAAACAACATTCGCCACAGTTTAATAGGAAATGCAATGATTTTATAAAAATGGGATCTTCCAATTTGTGCATCTCATTGAACCATTAAGATTGAAGCTTAAATAACACAGGACTCTCAATTGTGTAAGCTTGGTACCTTGCTGAAGAATCGATTTTAGGAGTTTTGCTACTTTCAAGCTCTACCATTTATCGATTGATTGAAAATTCAATGTCATTTCATAGAAAAGCATAATCACAGAAGATCTTCAAACACTTAGATATATGTTCAGACATTCTTGGAACACAAACATTAACAGACACTTAGATATATGTTCAGACATTCTTGGAACACAAACATTAACCCTTTTCCCTTCCTTTTTCCTTTTTTTTTTTATTTTTTGTTTTTGTCAATGTTCTTGTCTAACAGCGGATCGGACAGAGGAATCAATGGCGAAAAAACGCAGTACTCACGAATCATCAAATACGGCGAAATCAGACAAACACAAATCGTAAATCTAGGACCCTAAAATCACTGACACCACCCAGATTCCGACAATCGTACATAAAGAAACATAAATCAACACAGAGACCATCCACATTACGAGAATTCAGAAGAACCAAGCATACCCCACTGGCGATTACAACGCCGGTGACAACAGGGACGAGAGCACCATAGGTAACCCAGGCTTCCCTCTTAAAGGTCATGATATAGGCGAAGAGGGCGGTAAAAAACGGCGTCGTAGCACCGACGGCCTGATTGAATGAGACAGGGAGATAACGGAGGGAGATATTGCCGCCGACGACGGAGCCGCAGAAGACGATGCTAAGGGTTGTGACCTTGAGGAACTGGGAACGAGATTTGAGGGATTGAAGGGGAACAAGCTTGAGAAAGACAATGGAAACATAGCTAAGGATGGAGCATGCGGACATGTGACACATTGTGAGGAAAATTGGGAATTTGAATCCATAATTGGAGAGGAGGAATTTGTTGAGGAGAAGAACACCGATGTTGGAGGTATACCAGAAGAAGATCAAGGAAGAGATGAAAAGGGTTTGCTTCTTCGGCGACGTTGACGACATTTTTGCCTCCACGATTTGATTTCTCCTTCGTCAAGATCGAGATTTGGTTCGATTTCTGAGGGAGAAAACTGAAAGAAAACGAGAGAAATTAGCTCCCCACCTCTTCCAGCATCAACGACAAGCCCAGATGAAAAAATAACTTCCTCTTCTTTTTTTTTCTTTTTGTGTTTTTTTCCCTTTTAATTGCATTTATTTTGAAACGTTATTACTCACCTCCTAAATTAAATTCCTTTTATATAATTGTCTTTCTAAATATGTGATTATGCATATAATTCTCTAATTTTTAAAAATTAAAATTCTATATTATAATAATATTGATATCTACCACGTTTATAATATATATATATATATATATATATCATTTGTTTTAGTTATTTTATCTGCTCGTTCAAGGAAGAAAACAGTATATGTCGAAAAAATATTAATTATTTCGAGATATGTTCATTAGCATCTCAAATATTTACAAACCATTACTACATTTTAAAATAAATGGTATTAAAACATTATACTATTTAGAATTATTGATATTTTTTATGTACATAGATAGACGTGAGCAAATAGCGAATATCCGTAAATATTCGATTATTCGTATTTGTATTCGTATTCGTCGAATATTCGATTTTACTATTCGTATTCGTAAATACGGATATTCATAAATTCGAATATCCGCAGATATTCGGATATTCGTCGAATCGTCGAATATCCGTATCCGTAATAAAATCAATTTATAAAAAAAAATTAATAAAAAAATCTAAATAATTTACATTTTAGTCCTTAAATTAGGGTTAAAATTTTTATAATTTACATTTTAGTCCTTATATTTTAAATATATAATTATTTCTTTATATATTTTATATTTGATATGAAAATTAATTATAATAATATTTTTTATTTATAATTTGATCCTTAAAATTAATTTACTATATATATATATATATATCTATATATTAAATAAATTATATATTTAGTACTTACGGATACGAATACTTACGAATAATTGACTATACTATTTGTATTTATATTTGTCGAATATTTAAATTCTGGTATTTGTATTTGTATTTGTTCCTACGGATATTTGCTTTTTCGGATCGAATACGAATCGGATACGAATATTTCGGATATTTTGTCCAATCCTAGGTAGAGGTATTGAGAGAAGATGAAAATATGTAAGAGTTAAAAAGAAAAGAAAGAAAAAAAACAATCTTTTTTTTCAATTGGATTAATACATATTATTATATATCAATTAGAACTAGATTCTTGTCTCTTTTTTATATTTTTTATTACAATAAATATTTGCAATCGAAGTTTAAAACTGGACGTAACGTTCATAATGAAGATGAACTATTATAAATATATATCTTCAAAATTTTATTCGTTCGTTATTTTTCGTTGTTTTCTCAACAATATATCTCATATAAATATATATATATATATATATGCTTTGCATTTGTTTTAGTACTTTTTTCTGCTCATTCAAGGAAGAAAACGGTTTTGAACTTTTTGTAATTAATATCAAAAAAATATTAATTATTCCGAGATATGTTCATTCATTGGCATATCAGATATTTACAAACCATTACTTCATTTTACAGAGATGGTATTCAAACATTATAATATTTATAATTAAACCCATATATTCAGAACCATATTTATATACATTATAATATTTATAATTAAACCCATATAATCAGAACCATATTTATATTGTTTCGATATTATATATTTCAATGGGAAATATCTGGATTGGTAATTGGATTAAGTTAGTCCAGTCAAATTCATCATAGATAGCTTTTTTTTTTAATTTAGTTTAATTCATATTTTATATGGATTAAATTTTTTTAATTTAGTATAGATCGTCAAAATTCATAGATTATATATGTTACCTTACAAATTGTAATTTAATATTATATCATATATAAATTAAAAAAATTTAATTTAATATTATAAAACGATAAAAATATAAATCAAATTTCAAAAAATATATAAAAAATTTGATAATATTTTGTATTTATTTAATATAACATTAATAAAATATAATTAAAACAAAAAATATTATTTTTATAATTTGATTGACACTCGGTGGTCTATTAAGGCTGGGCAAATAACGAATATTTACGAATATCCGACTATTTATATTTGGATTCGGCGAATATTCAAATTTATTATTATATTGTATTTGTAAATACAAATATTTGTCGGATATACGAATATTTTCGAATATACGGATATCTATATCTCAACCTAATTCTTTTAGCGTATAAAATATATAAAAAATTTAATAAAAAACTAATAATAATCAAATATAATCTAAAACTAAAATTCAAATCGCACAAAAATTCATAATATAAATAAACAAAATACCAAATCTTCATATTCATCTCCACATCAGTCATTAAAATTTAGTTTCGTGACATTCTACGAACTCGTCAGTTTACCTAAAACAATGAAACAAATTGTTAGATATACACTAAAATAAAATTCGCAAAAAAATTTAATATTTAGTGAATTATATTTTTTTCATATATTTTAATGTCTCTATAACATTATCCAACCGATTTAGATTAGAATAACCAATCTTGAGTGTAAATTAAATCTTCAACAATATTAGTTATTTTAAGTATTTGATATTTTAATCTTCCACTAATAAATATATTGCATATTTGTCTATATATATTTATATAATTAGTATTTAAATAAGATTAATAATATTTTTATTTCCAATTTGATTTTGATCATATAGATGTATCTATATATTAACTAAATTTTCTATTTAATACTTAAAGATACGAATAGTTCGGATACATGAATCTATTATTTGTATTTGTCGAATATCTGATTTCTACTATTTGTATTTGTATTTGTTTCAGCAGATATTTGAATTTTCGGTTCGGGTATGAATCGAATACGAATCGGATAAGAATACTTCGAATACTTGATCAAATCCTACAATCCATATAGATTACAAAACATTTCAATTCAACTCATAACTTTATTTTTTCAAAGTCAACATTTTCTTAAATCAATTCATTATTTTATGGTGTGGATCCAAATTGGTTCATCAATCCATTTATCAATTCTAGAAATTAAAAATGAGGAAAATTTTAAATTGAACTAATCGAAGATATTTTAATTGATCATACAATATTTAAAGAGATTAGCACTAAATTTGAGGAATTAATTAGATTAAACCAATGTTCAAGAATTCGGGGCGGCCGGCCACCGCCCAGCGCCTAGTCAGCCATTTTGGGCGGATGGACGGCCTAGACGGCCTGGGCGGCCGATTAGGCGCTGGGCGGCCGCCTAGGCGCTCTTATTTAAAAAAAACCTTATCCAAAACGACGTCGTTTTGATCTGAATCAAAACGACATCGTTTTGGTTAAATAAAAATTTTAACCTATCGTTCCTTCACTTCTTCGCCGATACCCACGCCGTGTTGCTTGCTCTTCGTCGTCGACCTTCCCGGTGTCCTCCAGCCCGTCGTCGTCGTCCGTCCCTGGTTGCCTCCTACCGGTCGTCGTTGTCCGTCCCCAGTTGTCTTCTGCCCATCGTCGTCCATCCCCGGTTTGGGTATCTTTTCGATTCCTCCTGCCCGTCGTCATCGTCAGTTCCCGGTGCCTCCACCCCGTCGTCGTCGTCCGTCCCCGGTTGTCTCCTGCCCGTCGTCGTCTTCCGTCCCCGGTTGTCTCCTGCCCGTCGTCGTCTTCCTTATGATGCTTATGTGAGAAGGAACTTTAATGGAACGAGCATAGTTTTTTTGAAACGCAATGTAACATCTTCTTTTTTAGATGCTAAACAAGAAGGATTGAAGATGATGTTTGCTAGTAAATAATGGGCAGATTGCAAATGGTCAAAGCATCCTAAGGGGAAAGCGGCATATACCACGATGATGAGTTTCTCGTTTTGGAATGGCGTAACGTTGTGTTAGAAAGTATTTGCACCTTTGGTTAGAGTGCTTCGATTAGTTGATGGAGATGTAAAACCATTAATGGGGTTTTTGTATGGAGAGTTGCAAATAGCAAAACAGGAGATACGTGCGGCATATAAAAATATCGAGAAGAATTATAAGCCGATTGTTAACATCATCCATGAAAGGATAAAAGGAAAGCTTGATAGTCCTCTACATTTGGTGACATATTTTTTGAATCCTTATTACACTTATAAGGATTCGAATATTCAATCGGATGACAATGTGGTAGATGCTATATTTAAGTGTTTGGAAGCTTTTTTCTCAAATGATTTTGATGCTCAGCGTTCGGTTCTTAATGCCGAACTTCCAAAGTACAAAAAGAAGAAGGTAACTTTGGAAAACCACATGCCATCAAAGGATGCGAGAAAAATGAACAAAGTTATGATTCAGGTTTGTTTTCCAACATTTAATTTATCCATTTTATTCTTATAAATTATATATAATGTCTTAACTTTATTTTTTACATTGTAGTCGATTAGTGGGATCTTTACGGAATGAGCACACCTAATTTGAGAAAAATGGTGATGCGGATTCTATCTTTAAAAACTAATTCATAAGGCTGTGAACGAAATTGGAGTACTTTTGAATGAGTAAGTGATTAACATAAATCATCTTTTTTTTCGTTATAGTTCTATGAATAATCATTTATGTTCTTATGTAGGTACATACGAAGAAACGAAACCGGCTTGATATCAAAAGGTTGAACAATCTTGTTTATGTTCAATTTAATGCGAGGTTGATGGTAGAGCGGAAAAAACAAATGAACAAGATGTTGGATGTGCTTCTATCTAATGATCCATATCATGTTCAAGATTGGATCGTTGAAAGTGAAAAAACGGAGAACGAATCAAGGGAAGCAAACGAAGAATCAAACCAAGAAGATGCAATGATGTGTGAGGGTTCAAGAGATCAAGTAGACGATTTGCTTGTGGTTAGAGAACTTGATGAATCTGATTGTGAATCTGAAGAAGAAGAAGTTAACATAGAGTTTGAATCCGACGAAGAACAATTTAATGAAGAATATAGAGATGTGGAATTAGATGTTTAAGTGTGTAATGTGTTACTTGTTTGTTTTTGTTATTTCTTTCAAACAATTAAACATTTGCAAATGTTTTAAATTAAGAATTCTTTCAAACAATTAAACATTTATAAATGTTTTAAATTAAGAATTTGAATTATATTATTTACACATTTATATATAATATAAATAACATATATATATAATATATATATATACATTTCCGTATAACCCGCCTAGACTCCATCTAGGCACTCTAGATACTAGACGCTGGGTGTCTGTCCACCTAGCGGCTAGCGCTTTTTTGAACCTTGGATTAAACTCAAAATCTATGCGATTATAGAGCAATTTAACAGTTTTATGTGTAATTAGTGATGACGGATTATATAATTTACCGTTGATCCAAACCCATACAAACCAAACCATCAGATTTGGGTTTAAAGGCTCAAAAAGGCCCACAAGAATCTGATTTTCATTTTTTTTCAATTTTGGGTTTTTGTGTAAATTTGAAAGATGGCTTTTTTTGGATGATTTTCTTGTAATAATACCTTTTTCTTTCTGGAGTATCCCATATTTTGATATTTATAGATTTTCATATCCAATTTTAAAAATCTTTATTCTAGTATAAATTTTTAATATTGAGTTATACATTTTGTAACTTAATCGGAACAAAATAATTTTAGTTTTTTGGTTCTTGATTTGAATTGATAAAATCGAAGTTTCGGTAATTTTAACAAATGTATAAATAAATAAAAGGTGCAAAATCTTTGTTTACAAATTAATTATTCATGTGATGTGACTATTTTTTGAAGCACAAATAATATACGGATAATTACGTGTCCTATGTACATAAATATATATACATGTGTCCTGACGCAGCCAAAATGTCAACTAATATATATATATATATATATTATATTTTCGAGGTTAATATTTATTGTTTATGTATGGAGTAAATTAAGTTCTAATTTTCTAAAATCATGAAACATCTAAAATTAAATTGGATCAAAATTAAGTATAATTTCGGGTTAAAATTGAATCAAAAGTGAGATCACAACTGGAGTCACGATTGGATCAAAATTAGATCGGATTTGCGTCAGAATCGGGGTAAATCGATTAACTCGATTTGATCCAATTTTTATATAATTAACAAAATCGTATCTAATTTTGACTCGAAATCAACTAAAATGAATAATTAACTTGATTTATTATTGATATTCGGGTTATAATTAAGTAAGTTTCGGGTCAAAATTAAGTAAAAAATCGAATAAAAATCAAGTCAAAATTGAGGTCATAATTTGGGTCAAAATTGGATCGGTTTGGGGATAAAATTCGGGTCAAAATTGGATCGGTTTGGGGACAAGATTCGGGTCAAATTTGGGTAAAAAATTGGTATGATTCAGGTCGAATTTTGACTTGATTTTAACCTTAATTGTGACCCCAATTTTGACTCGATTTTAACCCGAAACCGTTCCAAATGTGACCCAAATTGAAACCCTAGTTTTGACTTGATTTTAATCCGAACTTGTACTTAATTTTGAACTGATTTAATTTTAAATTTTACATTTTAGTAAATTAGATGTGGATTTACTACACACATAAACAATTAATGTTAATTTTTAGTTAATTTCATCAAAATTAAGTTATTTATCCGATTTAATTATTTTCGAATCAAAATTTAATACGATTTTGTTAATTGTATCAAAATCGGATCAATCGAGTTAATGGGACCGTTTAATTGATTCCAAGTAAAAAACCGTACACAATTTTCTTCGAAATCAATTAAACCAATTAAATTGAATATTTAAGTTGGTTTATTTGTTAAAAATTGGGTTAAAATTCAGTCAAAATTAAGATCAAAATTGAGTCAACGTTGAATCAAAATCTATATATTAAAAGTGTAAACAAATACTGGCTTCTCAGCTATTCTGCTCTCTCAGTCCCTTTCTCTCTCCCCCACGATCTTCTCTCTCCCACGACCTCTCCCACGATTTGAGTTTCAGTTTCACGAATTAAACAGCAGAGAAGAATTAAGAGGAGATGCACGCGATTCATTTCGTGACCCTACGGTTGTTCTCTCCTCTGCTTATCTTCTTCTCTTCTCTCATCTACTTATCATCTTCTTCCATTCGTCTCTTCGTCTCCCTCTAGGTGTTATCCTCCCTCTCTCCAAACCCTCGAGCAATCGCAGCGCTTTTACGCATATCTTTTCGATTCCATCGAGGGTTTTACTCATTCATCGGGGATTTTTGGGTTGTCAGAATATGGGGTTTGTGTCGGTTTTTCCGGAGATTCTGTGTAGAAACGCCATCGAGGACATGTTTTCAGAGATTCTCTTGTTTGTGGCTCCGCTTTGGGTTGATGTGGTTGATACAACCACAACAGAGATAGCAGAACCAAGCTCAAGAAATGTTGCAGAACCGAGAATAAGAAGAGAATCAAACCGGAAGAAATTTCCAAACCGGAGATATCTCGATTGAGTTGTTCGTTGGTTTAAATTAGTAGATTTAGTTTTTGTTTTTCTGCAAATAAGAAAGAAACGGTCTTCCTATTGAATAGAAACCATCTTTCCACTTTTCCATTTCCTAAGTTGTAGGAGTTGAGCTCCTTGTTCTTCACGTTTTGTTCTTCTATTTAACTAATGAAAAAATCCATAAAGAGGCAATCTTAATTGCCCAAAAAAATTGCTTGTATTCTTATTACAAACCTGAGAACTAGAGTCCTAAATCTGAAACCTCATCAATTGGTATCAGATCATTACTCTTTTTTCACTACATCATCTTTTTCCGTCACACCTTCCACCATAACACAAAGAAAGCTTTCAATGGCCAACTCGAAGCAGCGTATCGATAACCTGGAGAAGGGGTTCGGTATGATGCAAGACGAGATGGCGACGATGCGCGAGGCCATGAATGAGAAATTCAAGTTCATGGAGGAGTCCTTTGAACGTGTAATGGAGGCTGTCTCCAACAATCGTGAGAGTGGTTCCAGCGCCGCGCGAGCAAGCCACAGAGCTAGCAGGGGACACACTCAGGGCGACACTGTCAACCCATTTGCCGCACCAGCACCGAGACATGTGAAGCTCGAGTTTCCTAAATTCCAAGGAGGAGATCCCACAGCATGGGTAAGCAAAGCCAAACAATATTTTGCTTACCAAGACCTTCCCCAAGATCAGCGGGTCAGCTTTGCCTTCTACCACCTTGATGATGAAGCGAATGAGTGGTGGCTCGCTACCTCGAAGACGCTCGCCGAAGAGCAGACTCTGGTGACCTGGGAGGTCTTTGAGGAAGAGTTATGGGCGCGATTCGGACCGTCCGGAGCAGAGGACTTTGATGAAGCTCTTTCCAAGATTAGCCAAAAAGGGTCATTACGCGAGTACCAACGGGAGTTCGAGCGGCTACAGAACAAGATCACTGGTTGGACACAGAAGGCGCTGATTGGAACATATATTGGGGGTCTCAAGGAACCCATTGCGGATACCATTCAAATGTTCCGACCAACAACGCTTAAGGCCACGATTGAGCTTGCCCGGATGCGCGATGACCAGCTCCAACGTAGCCGGAGATTTTCATCCTTTGGGTCGTCACGGATCGCAACACCACCAACAAACGTAACGCCGTGAAGTCCGGTTAACAGGGAACCACCACCACAAAACGATCCCTAAGAGGCTGTCTTGGGACGAGATGAAACGTAAACGAGCTCTCGGCATCTGTTTTAGCTGCGACGAACCGTATACTCGTGGTCATATCTGCAAGAAATCGCAATTGTTGCTCATGGAAGGAGAGGATGCCGAAGAGAATGAGGCTGAAGAGTTCGTTGATAGCCATGAAACGGTGGAACCCGAGATATCACTCCAATCGCTCTCTGGTTGGGGATTACCCAAAACGATACGAGTCAGAATCACCATCAACCGCCGTGAGCTTGTAGCTTTGATTGACAGCGGCGCCACCCATAGCTTCATTGGAGAACGTGAAGCTCACCGCTTAGGACTGAAGATTACACCGGTTCCGCCGTTCAAGATCCGAGTAGCAGATGGTCATCCCATCTAGTGCCACAGCGCGTATCGCGGGGTTCACATGGCTCTCGGCGGCTAGAACTTCACCGTCGACTTATTTGGCCTTCCTCTGCATGGGTTAGATGTGGTGTTGGGAGTTAGCTGGCTTGAAACACTTGGGCCAGTCACATGTAATTGGAAGGCCCAAACAATTCCATTTAATTGGGATGGCAAACAGATCAATGTACGTGGGCTGCAACAAAATTCAATTAAAGAGGCCCAACATTCAGAAGTGAATAGAGAGGCCCAACAAGGACAAGCTATCTTTGCTGTTACAATCCCAAAACCTGATGCCGATAACTCTCTCATCTCCGACGAGTTGCAGCATCTTCTGGAGCGTTTTGATTCAATCTTCCAAACACCAACAACGTTACCTCCTCACCGGGAAATTGAGCACCGCATTACTCTCAAGGAAGGCTCTGCTCGAGTTAATATTCGACCCTACCGATATGCTTATTTCCAGAAAGAGGAAATTGAGTAGCAAGTCCAAGCTATGTTAGATGCCGGAACAGTACGCCCAAGCTCCAGCCCCTTCTCGTCGCCGTGCTATTAGTCAAGAAGAAAGATGGATCGTGGAGATTTTGCACTGACTATCGAGCACTCAATGCGGTCACAATCAAAGATCGCTTTCCGATTCCCACTGTTGAAGATATGCTAGACGAGCTACACGGTTCAGTGATATTCACCAAGTTAGACTTGACCGTAGGCTACCATCAGGTTCGCGTTCATGCTTTAGACATTCCCAAAACAGCCTTCCGTACCCACAACGGGCATTACGAGTATTTGGTAATGCCCTTCGGTTTATGCAACGCTCCCTCAACTTTCCAAGCTTTGATGAACTCTGTGTTTCGCAGTTTCTTGCGCAAATTCGTCTTAGTATTTTTCGACGATATCTTGGTCTATAGCAGATCATTCGAGGAACATTTGCAACACGTACAGCTAGTGTTCGAGACTTTACAGAAACATAGTCTCTTTGTGAAGAAGAAGAAATGCGAATTTGGGAAGAAGGAGCTTGAGTATCTCGGTCACATAATTTCCAGCGAAGGAGTCAAGGTTGATCAGTCAAAGATAAAAGCTATGATCGATTGGCCTGCTCCAACCAACATCACGGAATTACGAGGTTTTTTGGGACTCACTGGCTATTATAGAAAATTCGTGCAGAACTATGGTGTTATAGCAAGGCCACTCACCAATTTGTTGAAGAAAGGGAAGTTTGGGTGGAATGATGCGGCCGACAATGCATTCACTCAACTCAAGTCTGCCATGACGTCGACCCCAACGCTTGCTCTGCCGGATTTCTCTATCCCTTTCACCATTCAATCGGATGCTTCAGGCGATGGCATTGGTGCGGTTTTAACACAGAATGGGAGGCCCATTGCTTTCATGAGTCGTTCTCTCGGAGCCACAAAGAAGAACTGGTCGACATACGCTCGAGAGATGTTAGCTATCATTGTGGTTGTGAGGATATGGAGACCGTACCTTTTGGGTCGCCGATTCACAATCCAAACCGACCAACGCAGCCTTCGTTTTCTCTTGGAGCAGCGCATTCTAACACCGGAACAGCAAAAATGGATGGGAAAGCTAGGTGGCTATGATTACGAAATCACATATCGACCCGGCTCTGTGAACAAAGCAGCTGACGCGCTTTCCCGGGGCGTAGTGAGCCCGTGTCTTCACGCTATAACCAGTCCACAAGCCGCTATTTGGGATGACATTCGAAAGCTTCAAACCGTCGATGACTATATGGTACGCATTGGTAAGCTCGCAGACTCAAAACCAGACCAGCCATATAGTCGCCGCAATGGCCTGATCTGCTACAAAAACCGCGTTGTTGCCAGCGTCCTCGGCTGTGGTCAAATCTCTATTGCGAGAATATCATGATACACCACTTGGCGGGCATTCTGGAGTGTTACGTACCTTTAAACGCTTAGCCCAACAATTCTATTGGCCGTCAATGCACCGAACCATCCAAAAATATGTTGCAGCATGTGACATCTGTCAACGAGCTAAATCCTCAAGCTTAGCTCCGGCTGGACTCTTACAACCACTGCCCATTCCAGACAAGGTATGGGAGGATTTGTCAATTGATTTTATTGATGGTTTGCCCAGGTCCGATAACCACACTTCGATCATGGTGGTTGTTGACCGTCTCACCAAAGCCGCTCACATGATGCCACTGTCTCATCCTTATACCGCCAAGTCCGTCGCTGCCAAATTCATAGAACACATCGTGAAGCTCCAAGGACTCCCTCGGACAGTTGTAAGTGATCGCGATCCGGTGTTTGTTAGCATTTTTTGGCGATCTCTCTGGAAACTCTCGGGCACAGAACTGCGCATGTCCTCTTCCTACCATCCACAAACTGACGGTCAAACTGAGGTAACTAATCGGTGTATTGAGCAGTTCCTTCGATGCTTTGTTCATGACAAGCCGCGACAATGGAGCTTCATGTTGCCATGGACCGAGTACTGGTACAACACGACTTACCATAGTTCCATTGGCATGACGCCTTTCAAAGCTGTTTATGGCCGTGATCCACCAACACTTGCTGGATATGAGGTTGGGTCTTCACCCATTCAAGAATTGGACGAGCAGTTAGCTGAAAGAGATATTCTCCTCAAAGAACTTAAGCATCACTTAGACACCGCTAACAATCAGATGAAACAGACGGCCGATGCTAAACGCAGGGATGTGAGCTTTACGGTTGGTGATTGGGTATTTCTTCGCCTCCAACCATATCGCCAACATACCATATTTCGTCGTTCTTCGCAGAAGTTATCTACAAGGTATTACGGGCCATTTCAAATTGAAGCTTGTGTGGGATCAGTTGCTTACCGTCTCAAGCTTCCGGAAGGCTCATGCGTTCATCCAGTTTTCCACGTCTCCCTGTTGAAGAAGCGCGTTGGTGATGATACTCCCACATCCGGCACGTTACCTCCATTACGATCTGATGGACTTTTGCATTTGGTTCCTGCAAAAGTTATTGATGAGGATGGTTCAAACTGCAGAAGGGGCAAAACGAGAAGCCTTAGTTGTATGGAAGTCACTGCCTTTGGAAGATGCAACATGGGAATTGGTTGAACAGTTACGGCGAAGCTACCCACTCTTGGAACTTGAGGACAAGCTCCATTTCGGAGAGGGGAGTAATGATACAACCACAGCAGAGATAGCAGAACCAAGCTCAAGAAATGTTGCAGAACCGAGAATAAGAAGAGAATCAAACCGGAAGAAATTTCCAAACCGGAGATATCTCGATTGAGTTGTTCGTTGGTTTAAATTAGTAGATTTAGTTTTTGTTTTTCTGCAAATAAGAAAGAAACGGTCTTCCTATTGAATAGGAACCATCTTTCCACTTTTCCATTTCCTAAGTTGTAGGAGTTGAGCTTCTTGTTCTTCACGTTTTGTTCTTCTATTTAACTAATGAAAAAAGCCATAAAGAGGCAATCTTAATTGTCCAAAAAATTGCTTGTATTCTTATTACAAACCTGAGAAACTAGAGTCCTAAATCTGAAACCTCATCAGTGGTTATTGGGGTGGTGATGGGTTGGCTTTGGAAACCTAAATGGGCAAATTTGGGCATAGACAAACTTTCTGAAGCCTCCACGTCATTCATTCGTGCCATTTAATTGAGCTCCCACACCCATGATCTCACCATCACCATTCCTTACTCTTCCCCCCACCTCTCTATCATCCTCTCGCTTCACCTTCACTCTCAACAATTTTTTTTTCAGAAATTTAATCCACGATGTAGGTTCATGAAACGAAGCCCACTCCAGCCTTGGCATTCAAAGAAGCTACTGGAGGCGACTCCAGCCTTGGCATACGAGAAGGCAACGAGCGACGGAAGAAGAGACCCATACCCCTATCTTCTCCACAATGGAATAGACAGTGCCGAGGAAAGGAACACCAAACCCGAAACCGAATTCAGCCATGGGAAACCGCCGTCCAGAGGACAGTACCAGAGCAGGGTCTCCATGACCAAGAACTACCCGAGACAACATCATTCTAGGGCGGTGGCACTCGACCTAATCTATGAGGTCAACGAAGTGGGTTTCATCTGTAACTTCAATTATTGCGGTATGAACTATATCTGCAATGTCTGACCAAGAATTTTCCTTCAGTTGTTGGATACTTGCTTCTCCTACAGCTACAGACAAGTCATTGCCTATGTAGTTCCTTGTGGCTGCTCTAAGACTTCCCTCACCATCAACCAACCAACCCATCTTACAGGTTTTGTGGTTCTTCTCAATACAATCTGTCATCTTCTTCCACACATACGCCGAGAATGCTTCTATCTTTGTCCTCTTCTCTCCATTTATACAGGCAAAAGCTTACAAGGCCTTTATGCTAGAAGCATTAACGTGATAGAGGCGCTTGATGAGCTTTTTGGACACTAGTATGCTCTTTATCTCCTCAATTGTGCATTTGATGGAGGATTTGTCTAGGATAGGGTGGTAAGTCGGAGGAGAACGTGGTTTTAGGCCTCTTCGATGATCTAGAATGCAAGAAATTGACTGTTTTCTAGATATTTCCGACCAGGATTTGAGAAACATCCCTTTGTCCACCTCGAGGGTTATCCATTTGTTTCTCCTGCTTTCGAAGTGATTATCAATTTTAAAGCTCATAGTCAAAGTTTATTGGAGTTGAAATCGACACCATTATTGCCAATCCTCCTACATATGGTTAGCCTTTGCAACTTCTATATAACTCATTCACATTTTGGGTTGTGCACCTAATAGATGACTTGATCATGAGATGGTGGTTGTCTGTAATAGTCTTCTGTGTGATTTGAAAATGAAAGGAGTCTGAAAGACATGATTATTAGGAGGCTGTTTTTCTTAAATGGTTGTATTGGATGTTTAAGTCATTCCGTGTATTCAACATATGAGCCTCGATTACCTTTTTTTTCGTGTTCTTTGTATTGCCTTTCTTCTTTGCCGATGTTGTGCAGATTGATGAACATGTGCAGAGGGATTCAGTGAAGACGAGGTAATGATAAGCGATAGAATCTTCAAAGACAACCGAAGGAGGTTAACTCTTCGATAGAACCTGCAGGGCTGGTCGATTCAGTGATGTCGAGGTAATGATCAACATTGTCACCATCATATCATCGTATCATCATAATCATCATCAATCAACTCATTCATCATGTTTCTTTATCACATTTTGTTTGTCTATGTCGTGATGTTGTTCTTTGTACTAGGTAAGGTTTTTCTTTCAGCATTATTGCTGGTGGTCAGTGCCACCTAGCACCTGTTATTATGTCAAGGAAAGCTTTAGGAGGTGCCCTTGGTGTTTCTTTTCTTGAAATCACCGCAATTCTTGCGACCAAGTTAACAACTCGGTATCATATGAATGGCGTAATTGCTAGCTGGACACCAAAGGAGATGTATGGGGGTTATTAGAATATGCTCTGACTGTCGCTTCGCATCTGCAGGTTACCTCGCCTTTTGTGAAGGTAATTTACTGCTTATTTTTCAATTGGTCCACCCTTTCCGCAAGCTCGATTTGAACTTTCTACTGCGATGTACTTCTTTATTCTCGAATTCAGTTTCATTATCTCGTTTTCCTTTTTCTTGTTTTATGTCATGTCTTGATAAATATTTGATATTGACTGAATTTGGAAGGTATTGGCGACGAGAATTGAGGATCCACCAACCATTTCGAGAATAATTTCTTATGAAGGTATATGTCTTACTCTTAATCGATAATGCATGTATATGGAATACTATGTACAATTCGTTTTATATGAGTGTAAGTTTAGTGCCCCATGTTTTCCTACTTGCAGATCTAACGAGTTTCAATGCTTCGTTTGTGGGAGTTGAAATTTGGTTAGTCCCTTTTCCTTTGAGTTTATTCTCTTTCTTTAAATCTACTCTTTTGTCTCTAATCCTCCTCAGACCCATTTTGGTACATCGTTACAACTTAATTTGGAGGATTCTATAGGTGAAATTTCCATTCTAGGTAACAGTTTTGGGGCCAAGTCTAGCATTTTGTGTGGTTGAGTTTGTATAGGTCTAGCTTCTTCTCTATGAACTTGTCTACTTTGTTTTTCCTTTTTAACTCTTTGTTAATGTAGTTGTAGCTCTTTGTTCATGGCTTCAATTGGAGGCATGCAATCATCCTTTTGAGCAGCATGGACCCTCCTTAAGGTTGGCTTCAGCAGCAAACTGAGCAGTATGAACCCTCCTTATTCTTCAAGATTCTGCAAAGCAGATGATAATTATAAGTCTAAAAGGGGAAGGAAGACACAATTGAGATTGATGCGGGATTTTAAGCAATACTTTACTTTCAAAGAGAGCGCAAGTTCATCAGCACGCCAATCTTCCAAAGAACATGGGGAAAGAAAAATCAGTTCACAAGGAGCACAAAAAGAAACGTTAGAAGCATTAAAGAAAAACAATGTGTCCAAAGGAAATATATCAAACATTGGTTTTTATATTATATGCATATCTTTCTTTACATTACAAAAGATAATATAAAAAATTGCCGTTTTATTTTATTATTGACTTATAACAATTATATTTTACAAAATTTTACCATTTCAATAAAAGTTCACATATTGACCATTTTTTTAAGATCGAAAGGATACAGAAAATATTCAACACATATTTAGATACTAAAAACAATTGATTATGTAGTATTTTCATAAAATGAATTTTTTAATAACAACTCTTAAATTTTATATATCATAATTAAGATCTTTGTCGATTTGTACGTTAACAAAATGATAGAATATATATATAATTATAAACTAAATAGTCAATTTACTCTATAATGGATATAAATATTTGTATGTCAAAAAATGTACATATATATATATAAATTTGTTTGAATCTATTAGTTTCACTTGATTTATATATAATATTTTTTATTCAATTTTTAGTAACTAATTATTATTGTACGATTTTATGCAAGATAATATTTATAATATAACATTAGAATTGATAAATATAATAATTTATAGTTATCATATATTGATTATGGAAGAAGATTAAGCGATCTTTCGTCACAATGTGTTTCTATGCAGATCAAATTCAGACGCGCCTGTCTGGAGGCAAAACGATAATCAAAGGCGGACGACTATTCCAATAATATGTTGCTGATGCATATACTATAATTGAACAAGAACAAATACGTTGGACTAGAAATAATCATAACTTGAATTTTAAATGATCTTGTATATCGTATGGGTTGATTTCCTAATTAGATTAAATTTGAGATGAATTCAGATCAAGATTAATCAAAATCGAGTTGATTAACGAATAATTAGTACATTTTTTATAATTGAGGAAAATTGAGGAAAGAATCCGATAAAAATAAAAAATAAATTAAAATAGAAATTTCAACGGAAAAATCGACTAATTTTTTGTAACAAACTAATGATGCATGTGATGTGACTATTTTCTGAAGCACAAACAATGTACGGATAATTACGTGTCCTAATGTACATAAATATATATATACATGTGTCCTGACGAAGCCAAATGTCAACTAATATCGCATACCAGCTTCAATTTAGTTACAGAAAAAAACTTTTTTTCTTCGCTTCGTGATCATGTCCGGTTATCCTCCACCCGGCCACGGCTACGGTTACGGCGGAAATCCCCCGCCACCTCAGCCTCCGTACGGAGAATCGCCACCATCCGCTCCTTACGCCGTCCCTTATGGCGCTTCGCCTTCCGCACCGCCGTACGCGCCCGCTCCTGGGGGCATGCCGCCGAAGGACAAGCCTCCGCACGAGTACGGCAGTTACGGGGGTCATCCTCCGCCTTCGGGATCGTCAGGATACAGCGGTTATCCCTCGTCGGGACATGGCGGTTTCGGAGCTCCTCCGCCGTCGGGTCCTTACGGTAGTCCGTTTGCCTCTTTGATCCCATCGACGTTTCCTCCAGGAACGGATCCGAACATCGTGGGTTGCTTCCAAGCGGCGGATCAGGATGGGAGTGGACTCATCGATGACAAAGAACTTCAGGGGGCTCTATCTTCGTATAATCAGAGCTTCAGCTTGAGAACTGTTCATCTTCTCATGTATCTCTTCACCAACAGCAACGTCAGGAAGATCGGTTAGGTTTTTTTCCTAGATTCTTCGAATTACACCAGAATTCCCCTTAAAACGACGACGATTATACATTCTTCATACTCTAATCCGTTTCTCTGAGTTGAATTACGCCATTGATCCATCTAGTTAGCGAGAAACCCAGAATCTACTGCATCCATAATTTCATGGAGTTAGGTTTAGTGAAAGAAAGGGATTAGGTTTTAGGGTTTTTTCTATTCCAAGTTGGGGAAAAAGGCCAAGTTTCCATTTGTGGGCCATTCGTGAACTACGTGCTGCAGACTATAACTCCCTTCAACTATCCTGAATTTTGGTCATCAATTGTTGTTGTAATCATAAAGAATGATTCATGTATAGCCTGGCTTTGGATCGTTAAGTTCCCTGTTGATTTTGATAATCCTTTGCTGCAGGGCCAAATGAGTTCACTTTATTGTTTTACAGTCTTCAGAAGTGGAGGGTAAGTTGAAGCGTTCAATAACGTAAAATGAAACTACTATTCTATTAGTTGATTAAAGTGATTAACATAGTGAGGTTGTTCTATGTTGGTATTGGGACTGGTTTTTCAGTCCATTTTTGAGAGATTTGATAAGGACAGGAGCGGTAGGATAGACACGAACGAGCTGAGAGATGCACTCTTGAGCCTTGGATATGCCGTGTCTCCAATGGTTTTGGATCTGTTGGTGTCTAAGTTTGACAAAAGTGGAGGCAGGAACAGAGCCATCGAATATGATAACTTCATCGAGTATGTTAATTCTTTTCTTCTTCTTCTTTTATCCTACTATCTTTTGATTTCCGAGCTAATCTTTGCTAATGTTTTCGGAAATTCTCTTTCGGATTTGATGTAGATGCTGCTTGACTGTCAAGGTACGCTATCTATTCGACCTATCAATGTATTATGCATCTTTGTAGCATAATATTTTGTCGTAGTGCTTGTATTACGTAAGGCTAAGTTCATCGATTTTATCTGTCATGGTCAGTAAAATACCGTGAAAACTATCATACCCGAATGTTTTATTATGAATTAATTTCCTTTAGAGTTTCCGTGCCAAACTGAAATCACGAAACATATACATTGCTTGATCTCTGTAGCTAATTCAGTAGCGGTTTTGGCTTATTAGTGAATCGTGGATGTTGAAAGCTGAGTATAAATGATGGGAACTGCAGGGACTGACTGAGAAGTTCAAGGAGAAAGATCTCTCATACTCAGGCTCAGCTAGTTTCACATATGAAACCTTCATGCTTACCGTTCTACCATTCCTCATCGCATAAAGTTTTCAGAGGTGAATAATCTTTTCATTGTTGTTTCCGTGGTTTTTCTTTCGACCCTTAATTCCGTATGAAATGATGATGTAGAAGATAGAAATGGACAAACCCGCGTTGCATTTTTCGCTTAAGATTGAAATCTTGCTTGCTCTCTTCCCCCAAATAGAGTGAAATTGAATCATTAGAATGACTATTTTTTGCATTTAAAATTAAAAGATGACGATTCGATAAATCCGCCATTGTAGGCTCGAGTACCTTAATACTTATTGAGGTTTATGAACCAAGCGAAGTCACTGTTGTGTGTACCCTGCAGCCTACTTGGTGTCGCTGGCGTCCGGGCAGTCACGACTACGAGAGTTTGATGTGACGGATGTGAAATATATATTTTATGTCAGTTTATATATTTTATTTCAGTTTTTTTCTTATTGTCATTAGGTTTAGACTATAGGCTTAGGCCAATTGGAAGGTGTATCAGTTACAATTAGGTCGGTATGACTTGTATCTACGACCTAAAGAAAAATAAGTGATGTGGAATAAAAGGAAACTCTCTATAATGTTAGGTGCAACCGATATAACTGATATAGTAAGTGATTTCGATGCAAATTGACCTTGTATTTCTCAATGTGTGTCCAAAAAAGGGTATCACGTAGAATAAAAATTGATGTTTCATTATGATTTGTTAATAAATGGGAGACCTGAATGGTTGGTAGTAGATATCATTATTCTCGAGAACTAGATGACACATAAAAAAATAGCTTTAGGGTTTGAAATGTACTTCAAATGTGTCATCTATGTACAAATGAAGTACTAAGAGAAATATGTGATTGTGTGTGTAGTGGTAGAAATATTGTGTTTGTGATTTTGTTGGCGATTGGCGAAGTTTTATTCTATTTTATTTGAATGGTGGAACTATTGCGTTTGGTAACGATTACGATATGAATAGAATTGTAGATGATTGTTGCGATTGAATTCTGAACAAAATTATCAAAATAGATACATATTGTGTTTAGCGTATATTTTTAATTATAATTTTTTAAATATTTTATCAATTAAAAATTATTAACATATACAAAATTATATACATATATATGCATAATGATTTTTTTGTAATTCTCATAAAATTTGAAGGGTATTTATGTTTTTAATCAAAATGTGTTAAATCGTAATCGTATCTATTTTTTACATTTTTAAATTTTGTGATTCATGACGATTACGAGTAACTACGTTTTCACGAGTCAGTTTTCATCTCGTCCGCAATCACTGGACAACGCAATCGTCGTGTTTGCGGGCGATTGTAATTCCACCAATTACCTTCTAAAAGTGTAACAAGATGAAAGTGTGTGGATTCCGAAAAACACAAGTGAGATTGAAAATGCGAGTCTTTCGAAAACTCCAATGAGTGTTCTAAATGCATTTGTATATTTGTAAGGTGCACCTTGGATGAGTCTTGTTATAACTCTTGTAAAACTTTATATTTATTTTATATTATGTATACTGATCTATATGATTATCACATCGATGATCTGAATTCGTTAAATTCATGTGTGTCGAATTTACTTATATTTTTTGCATCATACATATTTTAGAGTTATTTGAAGCTGAGCCACGTAAAATCAAAAGGTGTTTTTTTTGGTCCGTATACCAACAATTGATTTTAGTAAAGCAACCTCTAAATTATCGAGAAAATTTATAGATCAATTTATATAAAACATTCGACTCACCATTTGATCTTGAGAAAAAAAAAGCCATTTACATGTTCTGGTTTCAGGTCAAAGAGATTTACAATGGATTGAGAGCGAAAAGGAACTTTCTATTGTTAAAGATATTATACATTATGTATCAACACAAATATATATTTTATTAATAATTATCATATTTATTGTAATTGATTTATTTATATTTTATTGTATTACATTTTTAAAAGATATATTTAGAGTCATTTTAAATAAACTTATATACATTTAGAATAACCAAATTATATGTAAATTTATTGAAAAATATGGAGGGTCTAGAGTTACAACATATGTGTATATGCGTTTAAGTGTATATATATACACATGTATATTTATATATGTATATGCATATGTATTGTTTCATTACTAGAACATTAGATTTTCACATGTCAATTTCGTTTCGAAAACTGTTTCCAGATGTTTTTCAGATGGATTTTGTTCGTCCGTAATTGAACATTGATCATTAATATGAGTCTTAAATTCATCCGAAAATAGTCTAAATTTTTTTTGTAAAAAATATATAAAAAAATTCTAAACAGATTTTTGAATTCTAAAAAAAATATTAAAAAAATCTTTTCCAGATGTTTAAAGGAAAAAAATAAAAATTTTAAAAAATTAAAAACAAATTTTCGGTACATTTTTTTTAAATTAATGATATTTTTTTCAAACTCCTCTCCAACTAATTTATAACCTTAAATTTCTTTTATCTTTTTTTTTTCAAAAAATTAAAATTAGGGACATATTATTTCCTAAATTCCATCTCTAATTCTAGACGGATTAAAACAATCGTCCTTAATTCGACGACTAAAAAAACTTGTTCCTAATTTGGATGTACCAAAACATTCGTCCTTAATTCTAAACGGATTAAAAAAATCTGCCTTTAATTTCGGACAAATTAGGGATAAGTTCTATAATTATTTTTGTTTTTCTTTTTTGTTGTTACAAAATTTCTAAATTATAAAAAAATCCGTTCGGATTTCATAGGGACAAATTTATTCTAATGTTTTGAATTTTGTTTAGAAAAAAACAAAAATTTAAAAAAATATAAAAATATAAAAATATATTTGTAAATAAAATAATTATAAAAAATCCAGTCTCCACTCTATCCGAAAATTTGGGATGAATTAAAGATTCGTCCCTCATATGTCTGGAAATTAGGGACTGAAAGAAATACGTTTACATTTTACGGACATACAAAAATATGTCTAGAATTTAGAAATGAGCCTAAAATCCGTCTGGAATTTAGGGACAGATCAAGATCTGACCGAAAATTTCATCCCTAAATTAAAAATTTCCTTAATGTTCGTATATATGTGTATATATATACATGTATTTATATGTTTGTGTTTTATATATATATATGTATATATATATGTATATATATATATGTATTTTGTGTTTGTGCATATATATATATTATTAATGTGTATAGATATGTGAGTATATATGTACGAATGTACATATATATATTCGTATATATGATATATGTAGGTGTATATATGCATATATAATTATGATGTGTTGTTCCACATTGACTGGTTAGAACATGAACTATGGACTTCTATACATTGTATTAGACGATTTTAAATCCTTGATTTAAATTTTGAGATTAGTTAGTTCCAAACTAATATTTGAAATGATATCAAAGTTAGGTTCGTCTCAATTTGAATTTCGTCATTCGATTGGATATCCCAATTTATGATCGAACCTGAACGTTGAGGTAAATGTTATATTATGATGTCGCATATCGAATAAGAAATAAATTAACTATGAACTCGTATATATGGTATTAGAGAACCCTCTCAAACTAATGTTATTTAGATTAATTAAACCTAAATTCATATTTGATATATATTATATATATATTTCGTTGATTATTTAGATTTCGTAAATATTTTATCATATGATCAAATCGTTAAATGCAAAATTTTTGTAACGTTTTCTATTTTAATTTTACTAGTTACTTTTCTTTCGTCTGCAATTATCAAAAACGAAAAAAATCGTATTTGCGACCAAATGCGATTCGAGTGGTCAACCTTAAGCTTGCTTGAAATCGTTTTTTTAAAGCTAATGTATTTAAATGAGACGAAAAGGTTAATAATTTTATAATGCAATGTACGTAACGATATATAACTTTTTAGTCATTTAAATCGTCGTTCATTTATTAAAATAAAAATTGTAACGATGGGAAGATAATGGTTACGTGTCGTACAAAGACTTTGTCGTTACGTGCACGATGTATAGTTGTGTTCGCTAGGGAGACTCCTTTAATTTGGGGTTAAGGCAACTTCTTTCATTAATATATTAAAATATTAATGTATATTTTTGGCTCAATTATATATATATATTTTTTTTATTTTTACAAATTAATAACTTTTGTTTTAAACAGGCATTTTTTAGCATCTTGTAAACACACCAAAAATATTATTAGAAATTGCAAGAATAAGAATAATTTTTATTCATTCTCTCTTTGGTAATTTTTTTATTTATTATATATATGTTATATATCTTCTCATATATATTATTTTACATGTATATCATTATATTATACTATTATATTATCACATATATTTATCTATATAATAATAAGATATATATATGATCATACCTTACATATACATATTATATATATACGCAAGTTACTAATATTATTAAGTATATAATTAATATATTAAATTATAATAAGATAATATATGTTTTATATTTCTTTTATATATATACATATATATATGTCTCGATATATATTTAATTTTAATAAGTTATCAACGATCATTATAATTAATTAATTAATTAAAAAGAAAAAAATACAATAGTATACGTTACATATATTATATTTTCAATTTTTTTACGATTTCGATTTCCAATCGATTTCAAATAAAAAGAAATTATATAAACCTCGTAAAATATATATCCCGGATATAATATAAATGTATATCATATTATAAAGACATAACATATTATACTATATGATTTTGCAGGGTCAACCACCGATCAATAATATAACATTTATGAATATTTATTTGTTATTTATTATTGTTATAAGATAGTTGAGCCACCATTTTTTTACGTTATATTTTATTTTGTTACTTATTTTATTTATGTGGATGACGAGAAAATTCACTCATTATTTATTTAACTTATGTTTTTTATTATTTTATTATTGTTACAAGTATGGTTGAGCCATCATTTATATTTTATATTTATTTTTTTATTTATTTCATTTATGTGGAGGATGAAAAAATTCACCCCATAATTTATTTAAATTATGGGGTTAAATAAATTATTTAATTATTACTTAGTTAATTGTTATATAATAATTTATTTATAATTGTTGTAAATAATTGTTAATTGGTTGATTAATAATTTTTTATTTATAATTGTTATAAATAATTTATAAATCATTTTCATTATTTAGTAGTTAATTGGTTAAATAAATCTAAAAATGAATTATCTATAAATATAAATGAATCTAATACATGAATCGTTATATAATAATTTATTTAATTTTATTTTCAAAGTCATAACTTATTTTTATTTATTTTTCTTCAATGATAACAGATCTTCATGTTGAATTTGGTGAATCTCAAAATCACGGCACTAGATGCCTCTGAAAAAACTATATGACAGAACATTTGATACTAAAATGCATCTAAAAGGCAAAAAGCTCATTGTCACGATCGATAAAGATAATAATTTCTCAAAAGAGGAAAAGACAAAGCCATTATATTTTTACGCAATCATATTGCCGATGGGTTAAAAAATGAGTATCGAACAAAAAAATATCCCACAGATTTGTGGGAATTTTTAAATATCGATTTGATCATAAAAAATATGTGATCCTCCCAAATGCAAAGAATGATTTGTTGAATTTGAGATTCCAATATTACAAATCTGTGGACGAATATCATTCTGCGATGTTCGAAATAATCTCCAGAATTATGTGGAGAAAAGATAAGTGATTATGATAACCTGGAGAAAACACTATCGATATTCCATGATGATAATGTAATTTTACAATAACAATATTGCGCGAAGGATTTTAAGAACTATCGCGAATTGTTACAGTTTCTCCTCGTTGCAGAACAACATAACGAGCTATTAATGAAAAATCATCGTGTTCGTCCCAACGATTCTGCACCATTTTATGAAACGAATGGGACTGCGTCAAATTATAACCACTGGCATGACCGTAGACGTGGATATATACGTGGTCATGGTCGAGGCTGTGGACGTAGTCGCATTCGTGGAAATAGATATGGTAGAGGAAGAGGTCGGAGTAATCCACCAAATAATTTCCAACATGGAGAAAATAAAAGGAAATATCATCGAGTGATTGAAAATGAAAACGTGACTAAAAAGCGAAAATATACAATATATCATCGATGTGGTATGAATGGACATTGGTCCCAAGTGTGTCGTACACCAAGACATTTTGTTGATTTATACTAGAAGTTACTAACGGATAAAAGAAAAAATGTTCAAACGAACTTTGTCTCTGATGATCTCGATGATTTCCTGGATGACAACAAGGGTGGAACGCACCTAGACAGCGCAGATTTTATGTATCAACTTGATAATGGAGACGAGGAAAGAAAAAGAGATTTTGACATGAATTTCTTAGTTATCATTGTCTCATTTTAAGACTTAGCTTGTTTTATTATTATGGAATGTATTTTTTCTTTCGCTATTTTGTTTTTAAGTTTTATTAGATTATGTTTTATTGTAAAATTTTGTTACATTGTTATATATTATATGCAATGTTTGCTTCATATTTTCAGGTTCATTTATATATTTATCAGATCAAAGTAACACAAAATATGTTACAATCAAACATCAATGATGGAGATATTTGTCTAGCCGATTGTGCTACGACACATACAATATGGAAAGATAAAAAGTATTTCTCCAAGTTAAGAATACATGAATCCCGCGTCAATACAATATCTGGAAGAGCAAAAATAATTAGAGGATGTGGAGAAACAACCTTTATAATGTCTGGAGGGACAAAATTTATAATACAAGATGCATTGTTCTCTCCATAATCTCAAAGAAACTTATTGAGTTTCAAAGATATTCGCCAAAATGGCTATTATATTGAAATAATGAATGATGAAAATCGTGAATATCTTTATATCACGATAATGGTTTCTAGAAAAAAACATATTGTGAAAATATTACCAGTTTTATCCTTTGGATTATATTTCACAAAAATAAGAATGGTGGAATCATATGCCGCATACAACCAAAGTATGAAGACATGTTTAAGATTTGATATGATTGATTAGGTCACCCTGGTTCAATAATGATGCGAAAAATCATTCAAAATTCCAATGGTCATCCATTAAAACATGAGAAGATATTTCAATCTTATGAGAGCACATGTAGTGCTTATTCTCAAGGAAAATTGATAATAAAACCATCATCGGTCAATGTTAGACATGAATAACTATCATTTTTAGAACGATTATATGGGATATATGTGGACCTATTCATCCACCAAGTGGACCATTTCGATATTTTATGGTATTGATTGATGCTTCTAGCAGATGGTTACATTTTTGCCTATTATCAACCCGCAATATTGAATTTGCGAGGTTTCTTGCTCAAATAAAAAAAATTACGAGCTCAATTTCCCGATCACCCTATTAAGAAGGTGAGGCTTGATAACACAAGTGAATTCACTTCTCAAGCTTTCAATGGCTATTATACATCGATTAGTATTGAGATTGATCATCTCGTACCACATGTTCATACAAAAATGGTATGGCAGAGTCATTGATTAAACGTCTCCAACTTATTGCTCGACCATTGCTAATGAAGACGAAACTCCCAATTTCTGCTTGGGGACATGCCATTTTACATGTTGCAGCACTAATTCAAATAAGGCCAAGTGCTTATCATAAATATTATCCATTGCAATTAGAAAATGACCAAGAACCAAATATATCTCATCTATGAGTATTGGATTGTGCATCATATGTTCCGATTGCTCCACCACAACGGACAAAAAAGGGCCCACAAAGCAGATTAGAAATTTATGTTTGATATAATTCACCATCTATCGTTAGATATCTTGAAGCACAAACGTGTGATGTGTTTACAGCTCGTTTTGCTGATTTTCATTTTAATAAGAATGAATTCTCACCTTTAGGAGGAGGAATAAACCAAGCCTCACAAGATCTAACATGGAAAACACAATCATTGTTATATCTTGATCCTCCTACAAAAAAATGTAATATGAAAGTACAAAAGATAATTCATTTACAAAATAGTGCAAATAGACTTTCATATGGGTTCATTGATATAACTCGGGTTACAAAATCATATGTACCAACTGCAAATACACCTGCTCGTATATAAATACCAAAAGGGCATGCAGGTGAAAGAATTTCAAATGAGTCTACAACACACTTGAAGCATGAACGACCACTTGGTTCTAAAGATAAAAATTCTCAAAAGAGAAAGAAGTTTGATAATGATGATGATTCTCATATCATAGAGAACATCCAAAACGAAACAAACGAGGAAGATGATGTTCAGAATGAAAATCATGAAAATAATCATGAACATACAGAAAACAATGAGTTTTTTTTATCAACTATACTATGATGAAAAGATTATAAGAAGAGATGAAATAAGTGACAATGATGGAATATTCTCTTTCTCTGTATCCAAAGAAATGGAAAATAATAGTGAAGATTCAGAACCAATATCAATGTTAGAATGTCAAAAGAGACATGATTGGATAAAATGGAAAGAAGCTATGCAAATAGAACTAGACTAAAAAAGTATTTGGACTTATCTTTTAAACTCCTAGTGATGTTAAACCAGTTGAATAAAAATGAGTTTTTGTACGAAAAAGAAATGCAAATAATGAGGTCACGAGATATAAGGCATGCCTTGTCACATAAGGGTTTTCCCAATGACTTGGAATTGATTATGAGGAAACATATCCTCCTGTGGATGCAATCACATTTAGATATTAGATGAGTTTAACATCATCTAAAATCTTAGATATGTACCCTATAGATGTGGTTGCGGTATATCTATATGGATATTTGGATAATGATATACACATGAAAATCACTAAAGGATTAAAAATATCAAATACATCAAACTCAAAACCTAAAGAAATGTGTACAATCAAATTGCAACGATTTTTATATGGATTGAAACAATATGGACATATGTGGTACGATCGTCTAAGTGAATATCTATTAAAAAAGGGATTTGTGAATAATCATATTTATCCTGGTGTGTTCATTCAGAAAATAACAAGTGGATTTGTGATTGTTGTTTATGTTGATGATTTGAGTATAATTAGGACCTCAAAGGAGATTGAAAATGTTCGAAACTATCTGAAAGTGGAATTCAAATTGAAAGACCTTGGACAAACAATTTTTTGTCTTGGTTTACGTATAGAACATCTAGAGAATGATATATTCGTACATCAATCGAATTATACAAAGAGAGTATTAAAAGGCTTTAACATGGATAAAGTAAATCCATTAAGCACTCCAATGGTATGTAGATCTTTAAATATTAAAAAGGGTCCATTTCGTCCTTGTGAAGAAAATGAAGATATACTTGGACCGGAAGTACCATATATGAGTGCAATAGAGGTTCTCTTGTATCTAGTAAATTGCACTCGTCTTGATATAGCATTTGCTACTAATCTCTTTTCACGATATAGTTCATCTCTTACATGTCATCATTGGACATAGATTAAAAATATATTTCTATATTTACATGGGACAATTGATTTAAGATTATTTTATCCTAGTGATTCCAATCGTGAGTTGATTGGTTTTAGATATGCAGGTTATTTATCAGATCCTTATAAAGTTAGATTACAAACATGATATATTTTCACAATTGGAGGGACAACGATTTCATGACGTCATAGAAATAAACACTAGTTGCAACATCTTCAAATCGTGCTGAAGGTATATCACTTCATGAAGCGAGTATAGAATGTGTGTAGCTCAAAGCTTTAACTCGACACATACAAAAGACATGTGGATTATCAACTAATATCAACCCAACGATACTATATGAAGATAATGCCGCATGTGTTGCTCAAACAAAGGAATGATATATCAATGTGACAGAGCAAAGCATATCCCTCCAAAATTTTTCATGTATACTCAAGAGCTCGAGAAGAAGAAAGAAGTTGATGTTCAATACATCCGATCATGCGAAAATGTATCTGAATTATTCACAAAGGCGTCCCCTACTTTAACATTGAGAAAACACATTCGAAATATCGGGATGCGTCATCTTCGAAGCTTGTGAAGAAACAAAGGTTGACAACTCGAGGAAGAGTTTATTTTATGGGTGCACTGTTTTCCCTCATCATGGTTTTTTATCCTAAAGGATTTTCCATGATAAAGTTTTTAACGAGACAGTCAATAGATATTCAAAGAAGAGTCTTAAAATATGAAAATCCATTTTGGTGGCTCAATTATATCATTTTTGTCTATAAATAGACATTTCTTCACCATCTTGTAAACACACCAAAAACATTAGAAATTGCAAGAATAAGAACAATTTTTTTTCTCTTATTCATTCTTTCTCTTTGGTAATTTTTTTTATTATATATATATATATTTATATATTTTATTATATATTTTTAGATATGTATATTATATATATTATTTAGATATGTATATTATTAATTGTACTTTGCTCACTCGCACATGCAATTAATATTTGAATTGATTTTTATAAACCATTATAAGAGAGACCAATTAGGGTTTTAATTAACCATTTTGGGTTTAATTTAACGTTTAATTTCAAACATACATCTCTACTATCATTAAAAAAATTGTTCCCAAACTTGAAAGCAAATTAATTTAACAATTATCAAAACATGTAACTTGACCAACACTACAAGTAATTAAAACCTCCACAAGAATTTAAAGAAACTCAAACTATAAAACACATAATCAAACCAAACATAGAACTCACTTGAACAAAAAAAAAAAAACACAACAATGGAACAAAAGAATAGAAGATTTGCAGTACTGGTCGGGTGCAACTATCCGAACACGAAGAACGAATTGCACGGTTGCATCAATGATGTGTTGGCGATGAAACAAGTGCTTTTGAGTCGTTTCGGGTTTGAGACTGACCACATGGAGGTCCTGACGGACGAGGCAGAGTCCATGGTGAAGCCCACAGGGGCTAATATCAAGGCTGCGCTCGGTCGGATGGTGGCCAAGGCTGAACCAGGGGATGTATTATTCTTCCATTACAGTGGACATGGAACTCGGGTTCCTTCAGTTAAACCGGGACATCCATTCCGACAGGACGAAGCCATTGTTCCTTGTGATTTCAATCTCATTACAGGTGATGAGTTATTCCTTCCATTATCAACATTTTTTTATGCGAACCATATTGGGGTGAAAAGTTTTAAAATATTTGAATCTGAGTTATATTTGTTTTTTTATATTGACAAAAAAATTGATCATTATGTATATAATTGAATAATATTATATTTTTAAATTAATTTTAAGGTTTAATTATATTTAATTTTATTTAATATGGTATTAAAGTTTGATTCATTATCATTTGAATATATTAATATTGGATTTTGATTTTTCAACATTGTTTTTGTACTAGATATCTATTTTCGATAGGACAAATCTATTGTTCCTTGTAATTTCAATATTATTCTTTAAGTCAACGATAATTCTTATTGTAAGTCGTATTTTGCATAAAAATTGAATAACTAAATAAAATTATATTTATCTTATATCATCTATTATATAAATAATATACATATATAATATTAGATAATTTAAAATGAAATTATATTGGAAATTTTAACAAAATTTAGATATTGATAAAAGAAACTAAATGAAAATGAAAATTTACAATGTGATGAACAGATGTGGACTTTAGAGAGCTTGTGAATCGTCTTCCAAAAGGAACAAACTTCACCATGATTTCAGATTCTTGCCACAGTGGTGGTCTCATCGACAAAGAGAAAGAACAAATTGGACCTACTTCCATCACAACCGCAGACGCAGACGCAGACGCAGACGCAAACGCCGATGGAACCACGACAAGGATACTAAGAGCCATACCCTTTCAAACAGTTCTTGACCACTTGACTTCTCAGACAGGAATCTCCACCTCCGACATCGGAACCCACCTCCTCGAGCTCTTCGGCGGCGACGCTGGCCTCAAGTTCCGGCTTCCGGCGATGGACCTTATGGATCTGCTCGAGACGACGGCACGTGACAAGCGCGACGCTGGAATCTTGCTAAGTGGGTGTCAGGCCGACGAGACCTCGGCCGACGTTGGTGGAGGAGGGAAGGCGTACGGAGCGTTCAGCAACGCGATTCAGATGGTGTTGAAGGAGAACGCAGGTGCCTTGACGAACAAGCAACTGGTGATGAAGGTGAGGGATGTTTTGAGGAAACAGGGGTTTCAGCAGCACCCTTGCCTATACTGCAGCGATCAGAACGCCGACGCGGTTTTCTTGTTTCAATCGTGAACGTTGATTGAAAGAAACGATTAATTGTCTTATGATTTATTTCAATTTGTCGCTGTTTGTTTGAATGGATGAATAATAACGCATGTGTTCTTGTCTCTTTTATTGGAATAAAACTTGTCTCTTTTATTGGAATAAAACAAACCTAAATAGTAACCTAAAATCTTTCTTTTTTTTCATAGAAAAATTGGGGGCAATACGACTAAAAACTAAATCAATTATTTTTTATTTTCAAATATAAAATTATTATGTTTAGCTAAATAAAATACATTTTTTTATCTACATTCAATTATATAGATTTGAATAATTAAACTAATATTTTAATAATAACAAATATATGTGATCAATATTTGAAATTTTTATGATTTATTTTATCATTTTCCACATATTAAATATGAATTGCGTGGAAGACCAATATATAAAAAATAATAAACATAAATAAATATTTAAAGTTTTTATCTTTATTGTGCGGAAGCAAGACAATAGAAAGGTCGAAAATATTATAATTTTGTGAAATAACAAACAACAACTAAAATGACAAGATTGGATAACAAGAAGTTGAATTTTAATAAGTTTTGTTGCATATGAGATTTAGGATCTGCAATAAGTTGCATAAGTACAAATAATGAAGGATAAGGCAAAGGAATTTCGAGTTTTGTTCACACAGAGGACAAATAATGGGACATAAAAGGATGGATAAAGACCCCATAATGACATCAATGAATACTCAAGAAAACCTACAATAGGTCCTTATATTGAGAGGATAAAAAACAGAAGAATCAGACAATGCTCGACCAGAGCAAAATTGTGTTTGGCCAGAGCAGAATTATGCTCGGCGTGAGCCAAATTGTGCTCGGCCAGAGCCAGATTATGTTCAGCTAGAGCAGGAAAATGCTCGATCCAAGCATTTTTTCTGGACCAGTATACTTTGGTTTTGTATATTTTAGTGTTTAAATTTATATGGTGCTCGATCGAGCATCTGATCGCTCGACCGATCGATTTTGTCGAATTCTTTTTCTTAAATTAGCTTATTTTATTAAGTTTTCTATTATTTTTTGTCCTTATAAATAATAGATCCATTGCATGATATTAAAATAAGTTTTAATGAGTTGTGAGTGTCCTTTCTTTATTAATCCTTGAGATTTAGCTATCAAACTCTTGAAGAGAATGTGAGTGTTCACCGATTGGCAACACGTATTGTGGCGTTGTTCGTTGAGTTTGAGATTTTCTAATTGAGTTGTAGTTGGAATTTATGATATCTTTCTCCAAGAAGACAAATTCTAAATTTTGCTATTGGGTTGTTAGTGAATTTCAGTTTATTTTTTCATCCATCTAACAAAAAAACGTCGGTCTTTGATCATATTAAGTGGTATTAGAAATTTGTTTTTGCGTTAATCTATTTTCTATATTTTTTTATTTTAATTGATTATGTTTAGTTGGTTTTAGTTTTATTTTAGTTACTTTATTTTAGTTATTTTAGGAAAAATGATGAAAAGTAAAATAAAAAAGAAGTAAAGAAAAATACTAAAAAAAAATAGAAATTTCTAGGAACTAGATTTGTAGACTTAGCATTGTCGATGATGTTATACATTTGTAACATCAAAATTTAGTTTGAATTTTTTTAGAATTAACTTCGAGTTTGTTCTAGAATTCTAAACTCAATCAAACATGGGAAGTCGAGAAAAAGAAAACAAGAAAAAAAATTATTCAAAACATTATTATAAGAGTTTGTGAGGGGAGAATATCAGATATACACTCGTAGGGCTAAAGTATTTCAAGAATACCCTCGTGATAATAATTATTAAATAGAATAAAAAATGAAGAAAAGACAAATTTACCATTAATTTTCGAACGTGAAAAAACACACGTTCTGCAGTTTTTCAACGTGAAAAACTGTCAAACCGTGTCAAAAGCAAGAAAGACGAACAATTTGTCGACGTGAAAACCTGTTTCAAAGATTAGAGCAAGAAAGAAGAAGTGATTTCGAACTTGAGAGGGATCGATTTGAAATTGGGAAGAAGGAAATTGCTAGAATCAGTAGCAAGAGTGAAGAAAAGAGCACGAGTCAATCTTCAATAGCGTCAATAAGTGTAAGTAGATCGATTTCTAAGGTTTTGCAGGTTGTCGAGTCGTAAAATGGTTTATTGATTTGAAATGAGTGTGAGTGTCAATGAGTCAGTTGAGTCCAAGGGTCGCAAGAGTTGCATGACCATCTTCGACTCAGTGAGTCCGTTGAGTCTCAGTGAGTCGGTTGGATCACAATAGTCACTTGAGCGTCGCAGGGGGTCTAAGGGTCATTTGAGTCGTATGGTCGCTTGTCATTGAGTCCAAAGGGTCGTTTGAGTCGCATGGGTCGCTTGTGTCATTGAGTCGCACGGGTCGTTTGAGTCGCATGGGTCGCTTGATATTATGCCTCGTGGGTCGCTTGAGCCGCATGGGTCAAATGAGTCGCATGGGTCGCTTGAGTCTCAGTGAGTCGGTTGAGTGTCGCAGAGGGTCCACAGGTCGTTTGAGTCGCATGGGTCGCAAGCGTCAATTGAGTCGCATGGGTCGCTTGAGTCTTAGTGAGTCGGTTGAGTGTCGCAGAGGGTCCAAGGGTCGTTTGGGTCGCATGGGTCAATTGAGTCGCATGGGTCGTTTGAGTCTCAGTGAGTCGGTTGAGTGTCGCAGAAGGTCCAAGGGTCGTTTGAGTCGTATGGATAAATTAAGCGCATGGGTCGCTTAAGTCTCAGTGAGTCGGTTGAGTGTCGCAGAGGGTCCGAGGGTCGTTTGAGTCGCATGTGTCGCAAAGGTCAGTTGAGTCGCATGGGTCGTTTGAGTCGGTAGAAGTATAATGTATTCTGAATTGGTCATTTTGTAGGTGGCGCCAAAGCCGAAGTTTGTGTATGAATTCAAGCACATGGACAAAATGTCAAAGATCACCACCAAGTGTTGTCCTCACGAACGAAGCTGAGAGAAATCTTAGATGAATACGAGTTGCATTACTTCGAGAACGAGTCACAATTTAGGCATTTATTCTATTTCCAATGTAACTCCACATTGACGAAGGTTCAAATGTCTATACGGGACAAGAAGGAGTTGTGGTTTGTCTTAAACGGTGTTCCCATCCGATACTCTATAGTGGAGCACAAACTAATTTCCGGATTGAAATGGGGATCATATCCTAAAGGATGAGAGTCCAAAAAGGATGATAAAATCAGGTTGAGGAATTTCGACCGTGGAAAGGTGACCCCACACAAGTCAGTGAAAACTTGTGAAAGCGAAGAATTCCGACGGCCGGACGAGATTGACAATTTGATGGAATTCATCTAACATCTACATTTAATACATTAGTTTTGAAATAATCATTCATTTGTATATTATTTTGTAAATCGCATGATATTTCAAACATAAAAAGTATAATTACGTTTTTTTCATAATAAATTTATATTTTTATACAATACTTTTTAATGATAAAATCGTAATTAATTAAAAAAACTAATATATTTTTATCTTTTTGCAGTTATGTCATAAAATATAATCGTAATACCTAATTATAATTATTTTTAAAATATCACATTGGTTGCTTTTGCGAGCCATTTTAATATAATCAATTGGTCTTAATTCTACTTTTGCTCACTCGCACATGCAATTGATTCTTGAGATTTTTATAAACCATTAGCTTATATAAGAGAGACCAATTAGGGTTTAATTAACCATTTTGGGTTTAATTAACCATTTTGTTCAAACCTACATCTCTACTATCATTAAAAAAATTTCCCAAACTTGAAAGCAAATTAATTACCAATTTTATCATATGAATTATATTTCACAAAAATAAGAATGGTGAAATCATATGTCACACTCAACCCAAAATATGACGTTATGTTTAAAATTTGACATGATCGATTAGGTCACCCAGGTTCAATAATGATGCGGAGAATCATTGAAAATTCCAATGGTCATACATTAAAACATGAGAAGATATTTCAATCTCATGAGAGCGTATGTACTGCTTGTTCTCAAAGAAAAATTATAATAATACCATCATTGGTCAAAGTTGGACATGAATCACAATCGTTTTTAGAACGATTACATGAGAACATATGTGGACCTATTCATCCACCAAGTGGAACATTTGGATACTTTATGGTATTTATCAATGCTTCAAGCAGATGGTCACACGTTTGCATATTATCAACCCGTAATGTTGCATTTGCGAGGTTTCTTGCTCAAATAACAAAATTACGAGCTCAATTCCCCCATCACCCTATTAAGAAGGTGATACCTGATAACGCGGGTGAATTCACTTCTCAAGCTTTCAATGACTAATGTACATCGATTGGTATTGAGATTGAACATCCCGTACCACATGTTCATAAACAAAATGGTATGATAGAATCATTGATTTAACGTATCCAACTTATTATATGATGCAACACTAATTCAATTATGCCAAGTCCTTATCATAAATATTCTCCATTTGAATTAGCAAATGCCAAGAATAAAATATATCTCATTTACGAGTATTTAGTTGTGCAGTATATGTTTCAATTGCTCCACAACAACGAACAAAAATGGCTCACAACGCTGACTGAGAATTTATGTCGGATATAAACTACTGCTTGGGGACATGCCATTTTATATGATGCAACACTAATTCAATTATGCTAAGTCCTTATCATATGATGCAAAAATGGCTCACAACGCTGACTGAGAATTTATGTCGGATATAAATTACCATCTATCATTAGATATCTTGGACCAAAAATGGGTGATGTGTTCACAGCTCGCTTTGTTGATTGTTATTTTATTGAGAATTAATTACCACCCTTAGGAGAGGAATAAAACAAGTTTCACAAGATCTAACATGGAAAACACAATCATTGTTATATCTTGATCGTACTACATACAACATAATATAATATAAAAATACAAAAGATAATAAATTTGCAAAATATTGCAAATCGACTTCCAAATGGGATCAATGATACAACTCGCGTTACAAAATCATATGTACTGACTGCAAATGCTCGTATAGAAATACCAAAAGGGCATGAAAGAATTTCAAATGATTCTACAACACGCTTGAAGGGTGGATAACCACTTGGTTCTAAAGATAAAATCTTCGAAAGAGAAAGAAGTTTGATAATGATGTTGATTCTCAGATCATAGAGAACGTTAAAAAAGAAACAAACAGAAAAGATGATATTCAAAATGAAAATCAAGAAAAATAATCATGAGCATACAGAGAACGATGATATTTCCATTAACTATATCTATGATGATAAAATTATAAGAAGAGATGAAATAAATGACAGTGATGAAATATTCTTTTTCTCTGTATCCAAAGAAATTGAAAATGATAGTGAAGATCCAGAACCATATCAGTGTTAGAATGTCAAAAGAGACATGATTTGATAAAATTGAATGAAACTATGCAAATAGAATAAGACTCATTAAATAAAAGACGTATTTGGGTTCATCGTTCAAACTCATAATGGTGCTAAACCAGTTGGATGCAAATAGGTTTTTATACGAAAGAGAAATGAAAATAATGAGGTCATGAGATATAAGGTACGCCTTGTCGCACAAGGATTTTCCCAAAGATCTGGAATTGATTATGAGGAAACATATTCCCCTCTTATGGATGCAATCACATTTAGATATTTATTGAGTTTAACAGCATCCAATAACTCAGATATGTACCTTATGGATGTAATTGTGACATACTTATATGGATCTTTGGATAATGATATATACATGAAAATCCCTGAAAGACTAAGAATGTCGAAAACATCAAACTTAAATCCAAAAGATATGTATGCAATCAAATTGCAATGATCTTTATATGGCTTGAAACAATCTGAACGTATGAGGTACAATCGTCTAACTGAATATATATTAAAAAGGAGCTTTGTGAATAATCCTATTTGTCCTTTAGTATTTATTCAGAAAACAACAAGTGGATTTGTGATTATATTTGTTTATGTTGATGATCTGAATATAACCGGGACCTCAAAGGAGATTGAAAATGCTCAAAATTATCTGAAAGAGGAATTTGAAATGAAAGACCTTATACAAACGAAGTATTGTCTTGGTTTACATATAGAGCATCTAAAGAATAATATATGCGTACATCAATAGAATTATACAAAGAGAGTATTTAAATGCTTTTACATGGACAAATCAAATCCATTAAATATTTTGATGGTATGTAGATCTATAAATGTTGAAAAGGATTCATTTCATCTTTGTGAAGAAAATGAAGATATACTTGGACCAGAAGTACCATCTATGAGTACAACATGGGTTCTCTTGTATCTAGCAAATTGCACTCGTCCTGATATAGTATTTGCTACTAATCTCTTGTCATGATATAGTTCATCCCTTACACGTCGTCATTGGACAAGGATTAAACATATCTTTCGATATTTTCAAGGGACGATTGATTTAGGATTATTTTATCCTAGAGATTCTAATCGTGAGTTGATTGGTTTTGTAGATGTAGATTATTTATCAGATCCTCAAAAAGCTATATCACAAACATGATATATTTTCACAATTACAGGCACAACGATATCATGGCGTTCACAGAAACAAACACTAGTTGCAATATCTTCAAATCATGCTGAAGTCATATCACTTCATGAAGAAAGTAGAGAATATGGGTGGCTTAGAGCTTTAAAACTCGATACATACAAGAGACATGTGGATTATCAACTAATATCAATCCAACGATACTATATGAAGATAATGTCGCATGCGTTGCTCAAACAAAGGAAGTATATATAAAAAGTGACAGAATAAAGTATATCCCTCCAAAATTTTTCACGTATACTCAAGAGCTCGAGAAGAAGAAATAAATTGATGTCCAATACTTCGATCATGCAAAAATGTAACTGACTTATTCACAAAGACGCTCCCTACTTCAACATTGAGAAAACACATTTGGAATATCGGATTGCGTCACCTTTGAAGCTTATGAAGAAACAAAGGGTTGACAAATCAAGGAGGAGATTATTTTATGGCTACACTCTTTTTCCCTCATCATGGTTTTTTATCCCAAAATGTTTTTTCATGATAAGATTTTTAAAGAGGTAGTCAATAGACATTCAAAGAGAAATGTTAAATTATGAATGTCCATTTTGGTAGCTCAATTATATCATTTGTTAATTTTGCAAATTGTTAATATTTGTCTATAAATAGACATTTTTTCACCATCTTGTAAACACACAAAAAACATTACAAATTGAAAAAACAAGAGCAATTTTTCTCTCTTATTCATTCTTTCTATTTGGTAATTTTTTTATTATATATATATATATTATTATATATATTATTTAGATATCTATATTATTATATTATTAATACATATATTTATATATATAATAATAAGATATATATATATATGATCATACCTATATATAACATAAGTTATTAAGTATATAATAATTATATTATATTTTGTAATATATATCCCCATCTATATATAATTTTTAACATATATATATATATATAATTGTTTATATTAATAATGTTATATATTAACTAATGTGGATACCAACGTAATATACATATCATCCTAATGTGATGGAATTCATCTAACATCTACATTTAATACATTAATTTTGAAATAATCATTCATTTATATATTATCACTACAAGAAATTCAAGGATTATGGACTCAGTCCCTAATCCGTCCGGAAATGCGAATCGGGATCGATTAGGGACTGGTACGCACCGTCCGCAAATGAGCGTCGTCAACCAATTTCCGTCCGCAATCCGTCCGTAAATACAAACGGTAAATGTAGTCCGCACCCCGTCCGCAATTTTGGACGAAATGGTTAGTCCGGAAATCGTCGCAAAACCCGACGATTTCGTAAAAAAATTTCCGGACGGGTTAAAATTATCCATTTACAAACTAGTAGGTGGTAATTGGGAATTATCATCGTCGTCATCATCATTGTTTTCGGCTGTATCCCAATTGATAGTGGGCATGTGTGCCTTCATCATTCTGAGCCACTGCTCACGTTCCTTTTTTTATTGTTGAACTTCTCTTTGCAGAGCGTTGACCTGTGAGTTTTGTTGTTCTAATTGTGCTTTCATCTCCGTGATTTTGTTTTGTAATTCCTCGTTCGTGACCTTTTCCTTGCCTTTGGAGGAACTCGCATGGTTTGATGACATTCCTTCAAGACCAAATAGACGATCTTTGTACGGTGTTACGTGCTAAAAAAAATATTGACACTTAATTTAAATTTAAATTATTAATAAAAATTTATTGTCAAATTGTACTAAATTTACCTCGAAATACATCTAGTTGTATTCTTCTTGAGAAAGAGTCGGTTTCCGGACGGATTGGTCCGTCGTCCGCAAATTGCGAACGGGTGGTGAATCGGTCCGAAAATTGCGGACGACCATAAAATTAGTCCCTAATCCGTCCCAAATTACGGACGACTTAGGGACTACTGTCCCTGCGGTCTGCAAATTTGCGGACGGATTAGGGACAGATTTATTATTTCGTCTTTAAATAGTCCCTAATCCGTCCCTAAATTTAGAGACAGCTGACTCAATCTGCAAATTCAGTCCCGAAATTCTACTTTTCTTGTAGTGTACTTTGTAAATCGCATGATATTTCAAACATAAAAAAGTATAATTACGTTTTTTCAAAATAAATTTATATTTCTATACAATGCTTTTTTATGATAAAATCATAATTAATTAAAAAAATAATATATTTTTATCTTTTTGCAATTATGTCATAAAAAATAATCGTAATACCTAATTATAATGATTTTTAAAATATCACCATTGGTTGCTTTTGGGAACCATTTTAATATACTCAATTGTTGTTCATCTCGAGTACACGAATAAAAAATCACAAATCTAAAGTTTTTTTTTTTGGGGTCTTAGTTCTACTTTTGCTCACTCGCACATGCAATTGATACTTGAATTGATTTTTATAAACCATTAGCTTATATAAGAGAGACCAATTTAGGGTTTAATTAACCATATAGGGTTTAATTCAAACCTACATCTCTACTGTCATTAAAAAAATTTCCCAAACTTGAAAGCAAATTAATGAACAATTATCAAAACATGTTACTTGACCAACACGACAAGTAATCTCAAACTATAAAACACGTAGTAACCAAATCAAACATAGAACTCACTTGAACACGATAAAAAAAACAATGGAACAAAAGAAAAGAAGATTTGCAGTACTGGTCGGGTGCAACTATCCGAACATGAAGAACGAATTGCGCGGTTGCATCAACGATGTGTTGGTGATGAAACAAGTGCTTTTGAGTCGTTTCGGGTTCGAGACTGACCACATGGAGGTCCTGACGGACGAGGCAGCGTCCATGGTGAAGGCCACAGGGGCTAATATCAAGGCTGCGCTCGGTCGGATGGTGGCGAAGGCTGAACCAGGGGATGTATTGCTCTTCTTTTACAGTGGACATGGAACTCTCATTCCTCCGGGTACACCGGGACATCCATCCCGACAAGGCGAAGCCATTGTTCCTTGTGATTTCAATCTCATTACAGGTCATGAGTTATTCCTTCCATTATCAACATTTTTTTTATGCCACCATATTGGGGTGAAAAGTTTTAAAATCTTTGAATCCGAGTTATATTGTGGTTTTTTATATTGACAAAAAACATTGATCATTATTTTTAAATTAATTTTTAGGTTCAATCTCATTCTTTAGGTTAGCAACATTTCTTATTGTAAGTCCTAATTTGCGTAAAAAAATGAATAAATAAATAAAATTATATTATATTGTGTCATTTTATATAATCTATTAGTATATAAATAATAAATAAATATAGTATTAGATAAGAGTGAAATTATATTGGAAATTTTAACAAAATTTAAATAATGATAAAAGAAATTAAATGAAAATATATTTTTTAAAAGTTTTATATACTTATTAGTATGACAATGTGATGAACAGATGTGGACTTCAGACAGCTTGTGAATCGTCTTCCAAAAGGAACAACCTTCACCATGATTTCAGATTCTTGCCACAGTGGGGGTCTCATCGACAATGCGAAAGAACAAATCGGACCTCATTCCACCAAAACCGCAGACGCAGACGCAGACGCAGACGCAGACGCAGACGCAAACGCCGATGGAACCCCGACAATGATACCAAGAGCCATACCCTTTCAGACAGTTCTTGACCACTTGACTTCTCAGACAAGAATCTCCTCCTCCGACATCGGAACCCACCTCGTCCAGCTCTTCGGCGGCGACGCTGGCCTCGAGTTCCGTCTTTCGGCGATGGAGCTTACGGATCTGCTCGAGACGACGGCGCGTGACAAGCGCGACGCTGGAATCTTGCTAAGTGGGTGTCAGGCCGACGAGATCTCGGACGAAGTTCGTCACGGAGGGAAGGCGTACGGAGCGTTCAGCAACGCGATTCAGATGGTGTTGAAGGAGAACGCAGGTGCCTTGACGAACAAGCAACTGGTGATGAAGGTGAGGGATGTTATGGGGAAACAGAGGTCTAAGCAGCACCCTTGCTTATACTGCAGCGATGAGAACGTCGACGCGGTTTTCTTGTTCAAGTCGTGAACGTTGATTGAAGGAAACGTCTTATGATTTATTTCAATTTGGCGCTGTTTGTGTGAATGGAGGAATAATAATGCATGTGTTCTTGTCTCTTTTATTGGAATAAAACAAACCTAAATAGTAACGTAAAATCCTTTTTTTTTCATACAAAAATTGGGGGCAATACCACTTTATGTTTATTTTTAAATATAAAATTATTATTATTAGCTAAACAAAATTTTTTTTATCTACACTCAGTTATATAGATTCAAATAACTTCTAAAGAAGGAATCCGATTTAACCATTTCCGAATTCCAAAACTCCGCGACTCTATAGTGAATTATATCAAAATTTGGAAAAAACGGAAATAGAAGATCGAGAATGAAAATCATGAAAATAATCATGAGCATACAGAGAACGATGAGATTTCCATTAACTATATCTATGATGAAAAGATCATAAGAAGAGATGAAATAAATGATAATGATGAAATATTTTATTTCTTTGTATCCAAAGAAATTGAGAATGATAGTGAAGATCTAGAACCAATGTCAGTGTTAGAATGTTAAAAGAGATATAATTGGATACAACGGAAAGAAAACTATGCAAATAGAATTAGACTCATTAAATAAAAAAAGTATATGGACCCATCGTTCAAACTTCCAATGGTGTTAAACCAGTTAGATGCAAATAGATTTTTGTACGAAAGATAAATAAAAATAATGAGGTCACGAGATATAAGGCACGTCTTGTCGTATAATGATTTTTCTAGAGATCTGGAGTTGATTATGAGGAAACATATTCCCTTATTATGGATGCAATCAAATTTAGATATTTAATGAATTTAACAATGCCAACAACTTAGATATCTACCTTATGGATGTGGTTGCGACTTATCTATATGGATCTTTGGATAATGATATATACATGAAAATCCATAAACGATTAAGAATGCCAAAAACATCAACCTTAAAAAGCTTAAAGATATGTGAACGTTGATTGAAGGAAACGTCTTATGATTTATTTCAATGTGTCGCTGTTTGTTTGAATGGAGGAATAATAATGCATGTGTTCTTGTCTCTTTTATTGGAATAAAACAAACCTAAATAGTAACGTTAAATCCTTTTTTCATACAAAAATTGGGGGCAATACCACTAAAAACTAAACCAATTATTTTTATTTTTAAATATAAAATTATTATGATTAGCTAAACAAAATATCTTTTATCTACACTTTGTTATATAGATTCGAATAACTTCTAATGAAGGAATCCGATGTAACCATATCCGGATTCCAATAAAACTCCGAAACTCTATAGTGAATTATATCAAAACTTGGGAAAACGGAAAAAGAAGATCGAGATAAATACCTGAATTTATAGTATACGACATGTAGCGGAATAGATTTTCTGATTCTACGTGCAATAACCGAAAAACTTGACACCGATGGGATGTATCAAGAAAACTGAGATTCTCTCTGAAGTTTTCCAGTAAAACCGTGGGTGGTAATAATGAACTACTATTGAGAAACCAAATGAATCTTATTTATATAGGCACAAGAACCAGAGACCATAAACTGACAGATAACCGGTTAATTCAGGTTAATATATAATAAATAATTAAAAGAGTATTATAATCTAAATTTTTAATTTTAAATATTAAAAATTAAATACAAATATAAAAAAATAAAAACTTTAAAATAATAAACATAAATAAATATTTAAGTTTTATCTTTATTGTGTGGAAGCAAGACAATAGAAAAAACGAAACTATTATATTTTTTTGAAATAACAAGCAACAACTAACATGACAAGATTGGATAATAAGAAGTTGAATTTTAATACGTTTTGTTGCATATGAGATCTAGGATCTGCATTAAATTGCACGAAGACAAACAATGAGCGATAAGACAAAGGAACTTCGAGATCTGTTCGCACGAGGACAAATAATGGGGCAAGACAACCGAGTTTCGAGACGTGTTCACACAATTGGACATGAAAGGATGGATAATGACCCCACGATGACATCAATGAACACTCAAGAAAGACTACAATAGGTCCTTACATGGAGAGGAGGTCGAGAGGAGCAAAAATTAGAAGCATGAGACAATGCTCGACCAGAGCAAAATTATGTTTGGCCAGAGCAAAATTGTGTTTGGCAAAAGCAGAATTATTTAAATTATGTTTTTTTATATAAACATTCATGATGTTTATATGTTTTTTATTATTATTATAAGGATGACTATACCACCATTTTTTACGTTATATTCATTTTATTCTGTTATTTATTTTATTTGTGTGGAGGATAGAAATCTATCCCATTATTTATTTAAATTGTGTTTTTATTATTTAATTGTTTTGGTTAAATAAATCTTAAAATGAATTATTTATAAATATAAATGGATCTAACACATTGATTGTTATATAATATTTCTTTAATTATGTTTTTAATAGTACTAACGTCATAAGTAAGGATTCCTTCGTTCCACAACTGTCGTAATTCATGAATTAAGGGCTGCAAAAATACATCGAAACTTTTCTTCGGATGTTCTGGTCCTGGAATCAGCAACGTCAGAAACATTACCTCTCTTTTCAAACACATCTCCGGAGGTAAATTATACGGAGACAAAATCATCGGCCACAGGGAATATTGACTTCTAGATTGTCCATAGGGACTAAAACCATCCGTGCACATGCAAAGATAAACATTTCTCGTTTCACACACGAACTCGGGAAATATTTCATTGAAATCTTTCCAAACCTGACCATCCGATGGATGTTGCATTACACCTTCGGCTGTGGAGTGTTCTGCGTGCCATCTCATTGCTGTAGCGGTTTTTTTATTCATATAACCTTCTCAACCTGTTTGCTACAAGCATATAAAACATTTTCTTGTATGGTACATATTTCCGTGAAGATGGTTTTTTAGGTCGAAATCTGCTTGCACCGCAAAACGTGCATTCCAACAAGTCTTTATCATTTCCCCAAAACAACATGCAACTGTTTCTACAAACATCAATTTTCTCATGTGGCATTCCCAAGTCTTTTAACACATTCTTTGTTTCGTA